>JAVQKC010046579.1:0-24313 GCA_036025475.1 Philypnodon macrostomus
GCGCTTTTCAAGATACCCAAAGACGCTTTACATATTTGTATTATTCATTCACTCCAGTCACACCTGATGATGGTAAGCTACTATGTAGCCACAGCTGCCCTGGGGCACACTGACTGAATGTAAATGTTTTGTCAATCAATATGTACCAATATCACTAATAATAGTTATTACCCTCGCAAGTTGGAAATGCAAACAGGTGCAAGGTCAGAGGCTAATTCATTACGTAAATAGGGACTAGCCAAATGATGATGATTTTGTATATTGCATATCTCATCAAGATATTTTAATAGAAATTGCCCATATTTTTGATTCATCCTCAAACTGCAATAAATACTCAATTCTAGGGTGGGAGGGTAAAAATGACAACCCAATTGATGTTATAAAATAAACCATGTTGATACCTTGGATGCATTACTACAGTTTGATTGAAGATTTGGAGTGTATTTTAACTTGGTCCATTAGCAACCAACATAACATAAAAAGTTGTGTTTAAAAAAAGTCAACTCTGGGCTGCGCTGACTTTTTGCTGGCGTTCCCGACACAGCACAGAGTCTTAAGAGCTCGGCCCTAACTCCGGGGTCATCTCAGCCGATAAGATAAAAACGTTAAGGCCGTTCTGTTTATATACACGTACAAAGTCGCTTGTAAACCTCCCCGTCCTGTCTAGTTGCATGGCCTCCTTCTCCGCGGGCAGGATCCAGCTTGGAAACCATCTCGACGGGGGAATTTGTTTTAAAGCACTAACAAGAAACAGCTGTGAATTGGGTCAGAGGGCCCCCGACCGAATGCAATGGTTCTCAGGTGATTTTTTTTTTTTTTCTCTTTTTGCAATTTTAGATAAAGAGTCTTTTCTCTTTTTGTTAAATGACCCTCATTTAAGGTCTGGGGATAAAGATGGAGTTGATGGTGAGCTATTTGGCCTGATGGCTTAAGGAGGCTGGCTGCTTGGTTAGAAAATGAAAAAAAGGGAAGTTTTCTCATTGCTCAAAAATGGCCGAAGAAGTGTTGAATGTTTTCAAGTTCAAACTGTGAGCACAATTATGGCACGTTTTATAAAGAAACTGTGAAGACAATAAGAATATCCAGACTCTCGATCTATAAAGTGCCTATATCCGGTGGTTCCTAAATAGTATGTCAGGACCCCAAAAATTGTCTGTATATTCAGTATTTTGAATATAATTGGCAATAAATCATAAACTATATGTATTGAGTAATAAAATCAAGATTAGTTGAGGACTTCTGAAATAATGCAGTTCAATATGACTGAGGATTTTGGGACTAGAGAACATTTCAGACAGCCATTGGGAAGTTGGCTAGAAAGGAAGCAGTGAAGATGCACTGAAGAGAAACAGGAAATGAGGAGGGGACTTAAGGTCAGCCATGGGGTCACACCATTATTAGGGGGTAGCCTCAATAATGAGCCGTTTTATCAGCCGTAGAATAGTTCAAGATAAAACAAGCAAAAATAAACCAATTATCATTTGACCCAAGATTAAATGTAATTTTTTATCCATTTGGTTACATTTTTCTGTTCTTTTTACCATGTCCACCTTCACTTACTACACTCTTGACAATGGCCAGTTAGTCGCAGGGCTCACACAGAGACGTACATTCATTCACTCCATTCACACACTCAATCACTAGGAGCAATTTAAACGTATCCATTACCTCAAAATGCATGTCTTTGAGTTGACTGTTAGAGGACCTGGAGCCAACGAATAAGCAACTTTGAGATTCACCTTATGGTCTTTATTAGTTTCTGACAAACTAAGGGTCAACACTGCAATCCTATGAGGCCAAGCAACACTACATTTTCTTTTATATTTGTACACAAGCCAGCCCTCTATAGCCCCCTATGCATCTCCATTGTGTAACATGAAGGCGGGCCCTGACAGCTGACAGAGGGAGCAGCTGAGGGACCGTGCGGAGCGGCCAGGACATTACTCAGCAACAACAAACAACAGGCCTCAAGATAAGGCTTCATTTGTCACCACGGCTCCGCTGACAACCGCCACGCATTGTGTGATAAAATTAGCCAACGTGTCTTCCCCCGTGTGACACCAGCGACAGGAGAGTCACCTCGGGGGAAGCCTGGTGGGAAATCTGACCAGGAGTTTTATGGATATCGGCAGGAAGAGGCGCTCAATCATTAGAAAGTTAGTTTGATTATAACTTTTGGGCCGCATGGGTGTTGGTTTAGTGGACATTAAAAGCATGTTTTCTACTGACTCTACAATTCACTACACCGAACGCAACCGCAGTTATTCAAAGGGCTCTTGATTTGACGATAGAGCATTCC
Source organism: Philypnodon macrostomus (assembly GCA_036025475.1). Classification (NCBI taxonomy): domain Eukaryota; kingdom Metazoa; phylum Chordata; class Actinopteri; order Gobiiformes; family Eleotridae; genus Philypnodon; species Philypnodon macrostomus. The sequence continues at coordinate 2,300 of JAVQKC010046579.1, forward strand.
ATCTGTATGAATACCGTGGCCAGTTTTTACACCGGATGCCTTCACGACACCACCCTTTTCATTTACCCAACCAAAAAAAACAGCCACTTAATGACAATGTTTAAATCAATCTGGTCTTATAATAAATAGTCATAGTCTAGTGTGCGTATGTTTCTTGACTCGTACGTTTTCACCACACTTCAACAGAAGTATCCATTGTTCAAACCATTTTACCCCAAATGCACTCCACAAGTCCACTCAATTTTATTAACTTTGGATATTATCTTCAAAATGTGGTTTTCCTTTCCTTACAGTAGTGTTTTTAATACCTCTAGTATACTCTGTACGCCAATTTGGTTCCATTAGATTTTATATAGCACTTAATCCATTGAGCTTTGTGGTCATTCACACTTTTTGCTATTTTGGTTCACTAAAGGGTCAAAAGGACACAAACTTCCATTTCAGATGACTTTATTGGTTTAGAACTTTGAACATTGATGAAGATTGTATGGAGTCTACAAAACCATTAGGCCTATGTAAATAAGTAGTTCATTTTAATAGTCTAGCATACACAGTAGTATAAGGTTGAACACAAGACCTCTCAAAACTATGCAACTCAAATTGGTTGATATTACGTTCCCAATGTATCTGGACAACATTGCATTCTTTGTTTTAAACTCAAACGATATCCCCTTACCGTGTATCAGCGGCCCTGTCAAAACACGCAAACCGTCAAAAAGATCGCTAACTGCACCGGAATGTTTTAAGGCGGTATCAGGGTTGCATCAAAGAAAAACGGCGATGACAATGACATAACAGAGTACTTTAACATGTTGCTGAAGAATGCAGGTTGTGATTAAGACTGAACTCTCAGAAACCTGAAACGGCTCGGCTGATTGCGCCGATCTGGGCCTCGGTTCAAAAAATGTTGCAAGAAACAATTTTGTGAAAGTGATTTGAATCAAGAAGTAGTTTGGATGTGATTGGCAGATGTCTCGTTTCATTTAAGTAGACAATGACAAGTCAGTGGGGAGTTGTTTCTGTTTATAATATAATGTGATGTCTTATTTTAGAAACCTGGCTTTAATTATCATACAATCAAGTGTGGTCACACTGAACGCATGCTGTGCAAAATGATTACTTTGCATTATAAAACTCCATAGTCCATAGTATTTCTGGTGGGTAAATAAAATAAAATACAAGTACCGTCAAATGTTCTGACAAGTGTGTTCTAACTTTTGACCTTGATAGCATTTTCTGGGAACGTTCTTGTAAATTGAAAATCACTCTAAGAGTGCTTCAAATTACAGTTTATATTTCAGTACCATGTTAAATAATACATTTGAAGTGTATACCTTAGTTAAATAGCGCCATTGTTCAGAATGCAACTTTTAAAAGTAATTGGAAAGCTTAACAATGTCACAAACTGAGTGTTTTAGCTCATTTGTTAAGCTGCTGGTGAATCAAAATGTGTCCAAACCTTTGACTGGTACTGTATGTTTTGGTTGAATGATTGCATTTGTAGAATGTAGAATTCACAACAAGAGACTGTTTTTAAAACCATACAGACAACGCTACCAAAAACATTACCTCCTTGGTGGAGGTAAAAGTAAAAACTGAAATGAAATGAGCTGGGTTGAATTATACAGACGCCATAATATATTTAATTCTTATATGACAGCACAAATCATACACTGTATAATCTGCCCCTCTCTACAAATCTTGGTTCTTGTCTATTGGTAGCCCTCTCTTCTGGTTTTCTAAATAGTGACTACTGTAAGACTGCCGCATTGTTGTATATATAATTACCTCCTTTCTGAATTCTCATTACGAAGTCTTACTGTACATAGAAGCTCCATGTTTGTTGACCCTAGTTTGAAGAGCCTGTCATCTGGCCCGGTCTAGACTGAACGGCTGCCAGAGCGCTTCCATCAACACACAAAATGAAACATTTGGGGAACAAATTGAAGAGACTGTCAGATAAGTATTTCTTACGACAGCGATGATAAGAGTGGGATTTCATCAAACCCTGATGTTTTGGGGGAGGCTAAAATAAGACATCTGAACGTGAGCTAGCGGTGCACATGCTATCTCCAGTCGCAACGATGGCTCCGTCAAGCTGCGACATAGTGAAGCAATTACAACATGGAACCGGGCCAAATGCCTGGCTCCAGAGCAAATCCAGGCTAAAGTCTTTGTACAAGAAAAGAAAATTGACTTAACGGTTTGTTCCATCGAGTAAAAACTATCAAATCTCCCTTAAGGAATCCCAACAGGACGATTTCATACTAAACAAAAAGGATCATTCTTTTTAGTCTTGATTTGGACCAAAACAACAAACAACATCTGGATTTAAATTCTTCGACTTTAGGCGTTTTTTTTAAGGGCCTTGATTAGAAAGCCTTTTTCTTTCAAAGCCATAATCTTAAGAGCACACACTGAAAGCTTAACCATTCCTGCCTGGCTCTTGATAATGACCCACATGTGGCACAGTCAAGATCTTCATCAACAAATTCATGCTCCTTATCTCCGGGGGAAATTATTTGATGTAGTTGAGTAGAGTTGATGCTGTTTGGGAGAAGGAGAATCTAATTTTGGTGATTTTAGATGTATCCATATATTTATAGTAGGGCAAGAATGTGTTACCGAGACCCACCCAGGAGAGTCAGCCATGTTTCTGAGGTGTACCAAACAAAAATAAAAAGTCAACTATGCGAAATAGATACTCACACGCTACATACTTGTTGGTTATCGCAAGACTGGCACAAAAATGACATTGTGGCTGGAGTTTTTACCCTTAATCTACTTCACAAATGATGGGCCTCTTGATCTAAATGCTCTTAAATAGCCTAGTTCATGGGACATATACATATTACTATATGCATATATTCTGCTTTATTGTAAGAATTGCATACATTTCAAACCACCAGTACCTGATCCATTTCACTTATACCTAACAACCACAACAAATTCCCTCACAAGACATAATTCTACCCCTGTCCACCCCACCTTCCTCTTACTACCACACATTTACTAGCATCATTAGCCTGTCATAACACGGCACATATAACCCGAAGTGATCCTGGGCCTGAGAGAAGTCGCCTTTTCCTGGGGCGCACTGACTCGCGGGCCGGGGCGATGGGTACCACATGTAAGCAGACCCAACCGCTGGATCTAATCGGAGCTGACAAGTGGCGGTCCGACGGGGGCAGATTGGATAGCCGCGGCTGACCTATCGCTATAGTAACAGAGCTCTTTTTGAATAGGACCTAATGCGGAGTGGTCTTTCTTTAAATAGAGTCTTTGTACAGGAGAAACACTCACTCACAGCTCCGCTCCTGTCTGGGATCTCGCACACATATGGCTCTAGGTTTTGCTAATCTGTGTATTGACATAGCAGCGGTCTGTTTTACAAGGACAATGTATATGGGAAATAGAGCAGTGTGTCTGACTGAAGTTAAGGCTGGTAGAGGGTAGGTCAAAAATGAACACACTATTGCCTAGTTCTCAGTTTCAAGAATGAGGAAAAGTCCTTGTTAAGAGTTCAGCCAACTATCATTTCTTTCCATACATTTTGAGGTAAACTGAAAGTACATATCATGTTTAAAATATAAGTTGTCTGTATAAACTCAATCGTGATCTTAATATGTTTTCCAACAGTCTAAAGAAAAGGATGAAGGCAAATCAGACTTGTTCTCACTTTTAAGTTATTGTCAATATCTGTTCTCACAGTTAATCTATTGTCAATATTTGATGTTTATATATTTCTAACTGTGCATTACTGCTTCTATTGAATTTAGGTGTCTGATATATTAATCATGTTTCATGTGATTGAATATCCAGGTCTGGCTACCTGATGTAAATTTGTGTTAACTTATTTAGCTTTTAGATTTAAGCCCAACCAGGGACTGAATTAGCTTGAGCTACAAACTCTATATGTAGAACATCAGTTGCTCTCTCTGTACTGGAACTATGTTTAATTTGCATTGTCCCTGTCAAATAAACTTCATAAATAAATAAATATAAAAGCAAAACATGCAGAATTATTTTACTCCTGGAACCAGCAAAATATACAGCACGAATTGTTGGGCAGTGGTACGGCACACAGTAAAACTTAACAAAGCAACTATTCAACCTTTTTATTAAACTAACAGAGATCTATTCGGCCAGTCTACTGTTCCATACCATTAGCGTAGTAATGCCATGTGCTACATAGAAGCCATTAAACACCAACTCTCTGTGATTCAACAAAAAATAAATAAATCCGAGCTAACACAGCAGGATGCTTGTGCAGTTAAATATTTTAATGAGAGCGAGTGACTCAGAGAAATAATAAAAAATGCCATACAGCATTGCCTCCTGGAGCCAACTTTTATAATTAATCCTTCTATAAGTTAGTCAGCCTGTAAAACTTAGACCCTGACTGTCAGCAGTAATTTTTTAATATGGAACATTTTTTTCTAAGACATCCTTCATACACTTTTCCAACTCTTAAGGGTGCCAGTGCATAACAAGTATTAAGTTACCGATGAGAAACAACTTTATGGCAACACTGTTACCATAAAGTGAAAATACAGCAGTATGTTAGCCTTCTATTCATATTCATGAGACGTGGACTGAATGTAGCCTGTGATCGCTCGACAAAATGAAATGTTCTATTATTGTGACTTCATCTGCCCTGCAACGTTTTCCCAGCCGCGTTTGGGGGCAATTACATCGTCTAGGGCCTTGACAAGCTGTGGAAGCTAACTAAACAGCACACAGTTACACACAAGGGCCATTTCACAAAACAAGCAGTCTAGTGTTAAGCTAACGTGCACCTGCAAAAACAGCCTCAGTGCATATACTGACAATACCAAAACATACATTCTAATGTAAAAAAAATAAATACTTAAAAAGAATCTAAAGTAATCTAGTTAATTGAACTTGTGAATACTGCAAAAAGGCTTTATCTACAACCACTTCTAGGCTATGACTTTACAAGGAAATGTAGTCAAACTGTGTAAAAAAAAAAGTAACTATTTTGATTCTATACAAAGATGTTAGTCTGGTCTCTTGTTGATTGCATTCAATTTCAAGGACAGAGTTTACCGATGTATAGTAAACCGGTCAGAAACGCCAGACATTACGCTAAAAAGCCACATGCATGCACACAGCCTGGTGTAAACAAGGAAGTCACGTTAGCAAAGTTTGCGTATGACGTGGACAACAAAACACACGCCACTGCGGCTGGGAAACGGCTCGGAAGTGGCTCGGAAGCGGCTCAAAAGCGGCTCGGAAGCGGCTCGGAAATGGCTTGGAAATGGCTCGTGATTGGTCTGTTCACAAATTAGGAGGGGCTGGTATGCCAGGCTATGTAAAAAAAATAAAAAAAAAAAGGTACCTTGGCAAACACCTGAGTAAAAGTATCTAGATAGGATACTTTACATGCATACATCTTTTTTGCATAGCCTGTATTTAGTTCATTTAAAATACTAGGCTTGAATGCTGAAGATAATGTTGGCCGTGATATTAAAGACACTTGTCACATAAGTCAAACTGTTTTATAGAACTCCATCCGTCAACACTTAAGCTTTATCCTGAATACACAAGCTAACGACCTGTTGATAGATAGCCTTGCTGTATCCATATATTTGGGCCTACATACAGCTTGCAACATTTATAACTTGGGTCAATATTTGCTCATGTCTGTCGTTTTGGCTAGCAATGCAAGTATCCAGGCTGGTTGTTAATTACCTAAGCTTGCATGATGCATTTTGGCATTGAGGGTTTTGTAGGGGATTTTAAAATGATGGGCCAGTTTGTAAAGGTGGGCTGGGGAGACCTTGCCAACACCTCCCAACCATGTTATCAGTAATGCTCCAAACCCAGACGCCTCTAAGTCTCCACTAGTGAAGCTAGTCAGGCCTTAAGGAAGGAAATATTAGCTGCAAGCAGAAGACTAATTGGCAAGTGGCCAGACACCCTACAAGTGCTAATGAACAAGTAAAACAGCCTTGTTAAGTGAGTGTAGGTGAAACCAGAGACTTTAGGGACCACTTGCTATACCTGCAAGGGACATTGTTTGAGTATTATATTAGTAGAACCCTTTATATAATGTTTGATTTGAAACAGCCAGTGGTCACTACGGTTGCTGTATAAACCTACTGAATTGAAGAACTTGGCAGCAGTGAAGTGAGGTCCTAAACTCTCCTTTCTGTGAGTGCTGTCCCTCTGTCCGGGGCTTAGGCCTACTTCCTCCCCTATAATTAAGGGGTTATCCCCCAGCACAATGGAGAAATTAAACAGTAAAACCTTGCAGGGCAAATTACTGCTTTTCCTGGGAGTTAGAGGAAGCGTCTTGATATGTAAACAATACCCCCTCTTCTGCTGAGTACCCTCAACCCCTGGTCCCCTCCCGCTTTGTTCTGTGGGAATTTCAGATGGGCCCACATTTGCTCAAAGACCACAACTCTGCTGAATAAAGAGGATTTACAGCACCTTGAGCACTTAAGCAGTTTGAACCTGCGTTGTCAAAGCTCGGGGAATGTGGGCCGCGCTTGTCTGACATGCTCACACAAAAAAGTGTCACAACAACACTACGTGTGTTATAACTACGAAGATTTATAAATAGTTTATTGTTCAACCTGGTTTTCCACGAAGCACAGGATTGAATTGTTATGGCCTACTAGTCAATGCTTTAGACCTAGTTTATCTAACCAGAGAATACATAAATATGTAATATCAGTTCAGGCAGCAACTATGCCTCTTTTCCACTAGTCCCTCGCCTACTAGCCTGGTTTGGCCTGGTTTTCACACTTGAAAATTAGGTGTTAACACCTGGAAGAGGTACTATTTTAGTACCTGCTTCTCTCTGGCTCCAAGTGAGCCGCGCTAATACTAAAACAGATTGCCTGCCACTGATTGGCTGGACTGTTGGATCTAGATAAGTCATTGGCTGAGAGTTGTGGTGTCCCGCCCACAACCGAGTAGAGCAGAGCTGAGCCGAGTAGGGCTGAGTAGGTACTAGTGGAAAAGGGCCAAAGACCAATTAATTGCTGGGCTGGCACTTTGACATACAATGACAAACTTTAATCCCTGTCAAATTCATTCACGACAAGCAATTTAGATTAAACAATTCCTATACATTCATTTTGATACCATGCTCTAAAGCATATCCAGATAAAACTAGCATGACGACAATGGTCAAGGTGGACGACAGACGTCATATCTATGCGCATCACCAGCCTTGAACATGTCTGTATCTGCTGCTGTCAGGGGTTGACCCTACTGCTCTTTGAAGATGGAGCCAGGAATTCTCAGGCTTAGCTCACACCGTTAAGGGGAAATCACCTGGCAAACTAAACATGGCTGGCTTACACGCTATGCTAACGTACACAAGCCTTCATTCACCATTCTCTTTTCATTTATTGGAGAGATGGCTTCCTAAGATTAGAGGTGAACCTTGACGCAGATTGGATCATTGTACTTGGGTTGTGTTATTCTGAAGTACTTTTACTTTAGATTTCGGTACTCTTATGTATAGTATAGTCCATATCAACCACATAAATCTTATTGGTTTTTTCCCTAATACTATAACGCTCTATTGATTCTGTTGCACCATTCTTCCTACCAAGCATGTCTAACATATTGTATTCCTTGTGAGAAAGTGCTACGGGACCCCTCAAATATTAGTTCCACCACTCTGTAATCTCAAAATCGCTTGTACAGTTGTCACAGTCCCCGGCAAAAAGGGGGGAAAAAAGAAAACAAAATGCTGCCATATGGAAAACTGATTTGTAATATCATTCATCATACAGCTGCAAGAAATATGCCAGGAGAAGCAGGAATAAAGACAGTCCTTCTGAAACAGCTGGGTACAGGCCCATGATTGAGTGCTATCCCTTGCTGAGGTTGGCGGGGGGGGGGGTTGGTAGGAATGTCCTGCTTGGTTTAAAAAAACAAAACAAAAAAACATTACTTACATTTCTTTAAAGTAACGCAAACATGAAATGTAGTATGCCTTGGACAGGGCTTATTCCAAATCCAAATGCAACTTTTAGCTAAAGGGGCCCACAAAAACTGATATCATCATACAACCAGTAAACCAGTCTCTCTCCAGACAAATAATTACAAGACCATGGCAGAGGGCATCAGTTGGCAATCATTTTTAGCAGTTTAGTTTAATGCATAACTTAAAACGGATAAGCATGGCACAGCACAGTATTGATGTCTCATATTGCTTAGTTATACCATACCACTCAAAATTTACTGTTCAATGATTTCTTGGCCCTGTGCAAAATGTGCTTTCTTTTCATTGTGACACAGACTTGGCAACACAAAAGTAAGGACTGTTGTGTCTCAGCATGTAAAGCAAGACTAAGCCCCTCAGACAAAGAATGGTTTGTACAATTAATGCCTGCTGTAATTGTCTTGTTGCCGCTCCAGAATGCAACAAGAGGAAATTGATTTTTGCCATCAGTGGAATTCCTCCTGAGGGAAACGCTGCTTCTTGTAATTACAGGTCTAGAGTTTCACCAGCGCTGATCTCCAGCCTCCGTCTCTGTTAGCATTTAGCAATTAGCCTAATCGCAGAAGGAGGAGCCCCGGAGCATAGACCCGCATGACACCTGATGGAAACTGGAACTGAAAAGAGACGGGTTTACAACAGCCATTAAGAAGTTCAGTAAAGGCAAGGAATTACATAAACACTAAGCATGGAGCAATGACACTGGCCACAAACCAAGACTCGTGGACCATAACATAAGCTACTGAGCTTGGACAAGTGTATCTAGGCACTTTATTAGGAAGGTTCCTTTATAGAATTTGTTACAGCTGTCTAGTTGGTCCAAAATTTCTTGGACTAAACGAGATCTTAGTGAGAAACCGCAATAGGTACCATAGAATAGATTTTTGGTCAAACCACTGATTCATGGTATGTTTGGCATAGTGCAGTGATTTCCAACTGGTGGAATGAGATCTAATGTGGAAGACTTGAATACAGTCGAAATATTAGGCCATTTCCTACTATAGCAACTCTATAGTCAATCTTTGGGCAAGTTCTCCCATTTTATTTCCAAATTCCATTATGCTAAGAAAACATTGTATTAAAATCATTATCCCTGACCTGCTGTAACCTCTAGAATCCATCAGGCCTTAACCCAACAGTCTGCCAGCCTCTGCTACTTTTGGTGTGCTAATGTTAGCCCTAACACTCACAGTTCAAGTGAACTAAAATAAACGTCCAAGGAGTTTAGACTGGTAAAACAAAAATGTGTGCTAGCTGTAAACACGGGCGGGAGGCGCTTGTGTAAACAGGCCGTGGTTCCTACGGTTGAGTTGGTCTACAAGCGGACAGTTTGCGGTTAAGGCTCATCCGGTTCATAACCCACCCCCCCTCCTCTGCTTTTACCCCCAACACAGCTGTGGTCCGTCCCGGGAGGAAAATAGGCCGCTGGAGGAAAAAGGCATCAATCGCAGAGCTGCCCCGAGAGAAGCCATAACGCTCACCCGTGATGAGGAGGGCATGTCTGCAGCTTCTCAGACAATATACACCATCTACATCAATAAATAGATCCAGCTCGTGACAGCTCAGCGACAGAACAGAGTGAGGAAGAAGGCAAATAAGTTTGTAGAAAAATCTTACACACACAGAAAGTGCATTGGTTACATACAAGACAAGACTGTATTACATTATACTCTGCTACACAACACTACTACAATAGTGAAGCTACATACTTTCAAATCCATTTTCTTTCATATATATTATAATATTTCTATTCAGCTTTTCATTTCAGGGCATCTACAGCAAGTCATCTGGCTCCTCATATACATATTGATTTGTCAAATTGTTTTATGCAATTAGCCCTCAACATTTATCCAGGTTTGGGACATGGGAGAGAGAATACACTGCTTTGTGCCACTTTCTGCCAGAAACACACTATACGCGACCATTTACTATACCATACATTTCAGAAACGAAAAGACCAACTTTCTAGCCTTCCAGTTCATTTTCCAATGTTGCATGTCACAATATGAATTTTTCCACTTTTACTTTTGGTAGCACCTCTCACTTTGCACTGTCTTGATTTGATCTACAATTCTCCAATGAAAGCATCCATAAACTGTGTGGCCCGAAGCGACAAATCAGAGAGATCAAGAAAATGGCACCTTATTGGGCCCATTCCGGCCGGCCTCGCTAAACAAAACAGGCAGGAAGTGCCTCAGAAGCCGGGGCATGGATTACACCGTGCATGCTGGGAAAACGCTTTCTGTTTTGGAGAGGATGAAGCACAAAAAAGCTAAAAGGGAAATGCACAGCGTCTTGGAGTAGGGAGAGCCGGCTGTTGCTTAATCCCCTAAAGCATCCATATATTGCCTACTCCTCCTCTCCCACTGCCTTAAAAACTGCCAGGAATGTTACGTGTTGTCTTTGGACTGCGTGTGGAGAGATGCCTCTGGTACAAAGGGTAGATTTATATTTGCAGACATTGCCCCAAAGCGTACCACATTGTTTTTTTTTTTTTAAGTCTCTTTGAAGAACAAGCGATATCAGGACTGAAATATGTCTTCAGACCACATTAGAGGCACGCCAAAGGTTTGTCCCCGTTCACGCTACATGCAAGAACACAATTGTTAAGATGTGCTTTTGTGACTCCCCATTGAATAAACATTTCACTTGTGTTATTTTTGTTCAATTTAGAGGGTTGGTCTCTGAGGGGCCTTTCAACTCTCAAATGTTTAGATTTAGTTCAGGTTTCTTTGTGCAGTCTTAAATTGTAAAAGAAATACACATTGTGAAGAGGAGTTAAAACCACTTCCCTTACACTTGGTGTGTAGGCCAAAGAAAATCTGTGTCCATTTTCAGCTCTACTTAGTCATTCAAATATCAGTGAGTTTTTAGAAATGTCCTATGGTCTTGGTGAGTTGAGACTATATATATTCAGATTGTTCAATGTCAGCAATTCACATTTCAAGCAAGACTAAGCCAATGCTAAAAATTGATTAACCCATATGTCAATGAACATGTATTGTATGTGACAACAGTAAGTTTTTTTTAATATTCGCTTTCATGGTATACATTAAGAATTTATACAGTAACTCAATGTCTAGAGCTGAACTTGATCAGCAAACATTCATTGGCCCTGTTGCTAATGTCAATGCTGCTATGGGAAACGGGTAACTGGAAATATCCTGCTGTCTGCTAAATGTGTATGTTGTCATTGAAATTGAGAATTGAAATATTTATTGGTTTTCTGCAGTTGTCGCAGTTGTGATATGTCCCCTCTTATAACAACTACAGTGGGCACATCAAAGAGAGCCCATTTACATAAAATACCCGATAAATTGAAATTCATTCCGGGATAGAAACCATATCTCTTTGTAAGTCACACTTAGTCACACAGTTCCTGATAGTGGACTGCTACAGAGTCTGACAGTAAAACAAACAATTCGGGTGCCTGGTCAATAGGCCTTCCTGTAAGCTTGTTGCTCGCAGGTCTTCTCGAGTATCAGGAAAAGCATTATTGATGTGCTGTTACAAAACGCTACTGTAGATGACACCTGATAGAGACCATTTCTTCTCAACTCTGGAGTTTGGGCTTTTTAAAGTGAAATCTATGGCATGGTTGGTGTCGTCCAGAGCTGAGGGGGATGGTTTCTTGGATGTGGAGCTTTAAATAGGGCTGATAACAGAAAGTTGTACTGTCTTGTAAATTGGCAAGATGCTAAAAATATTTGTTCTTCTCAAAGCACAGATAATCAACTCAAGATGTTCTTATTTCCAAAATGACATCAATCACAAAAAGGTTTTGTCCCTCATTACATGGACTAAACTAATGCAGAGAGCAGAATTAGCAGTAATTGGTACTGCTAATTAATTGAATCACCCACAACAGAATTTGGCGCAATAAACTTCACAAGTACCACTGACGTATACGCATCTACCACAATATACTGTAATTGATACTAAATCAACTTTAGAATACAGAATCTTTGGGCCGTGGTTTAGCTCAGTCGGTAAATAAAGCCAGAAAGACAAAAACAATATCTTCTTTTTTTATACAACTTTCAAACTTTTCTTTCTGCATTCTCTCCTTCTGCTGAACGGCTGAGCACAACACTTCAGCCATCAGTGAATTCATTCTCCAGGTCTTTTAACTAATAGGCAAGGGCAAAGAGCTAAACCTTAAAAAGGGGGCAAAAGGGTCTTCCCTGCAGAACCCAGGCCATCGCACCCCACCCCCCAACCTCTACGCCTCCATGTCCCCACTCGGTTTGAGGAACCACAGCGGCGTAAGAGCCTCATTTAGGGAGCACAGAAAAAGAAAGAAAGGCAAGGAAATCTCTTTCTCAGGAAGATTAGTGGCTGTCCCTTTGGAGTAGGCCTTTGGGACAAGGGGGTGGGTGGGGAGATTTTTTTTTTTTTTTTACTATTTTTCTCTAGGACATATTTCTCTGCCAGGGAGGGGGCATGACCCGCTCCAGAGCACCCTCAAGAGAAAGGACCTTGTGGCCGTTTTTTGCGAAGATCTTTGTGGAAAGCCTTCTTTGACCGAGCCGCGACCGGGCATGATTAACACACCCTTTCTTATCTAGAATCCACGGCTCCCAACAAGAGTAATTACACTCGACTTTTCCTCCTCATCCATCTAGGGTGACCACTCCGAGTCGCTCAAACCGGCAGAAGACTCGGAGTAGTGTTGATTTAGAAGCTAATACTAGTGCTTTACTTTAAGTGTAAAGCAAGCATGGCAAGTGTTGACAAAGGTGAGGGGGATTTCTAGTGCTTCCCCTTTAAGATAAATCAAAGAGAGACATAAATATCCATGGACAATATATATATATATATATTTTTTCATCCTCAAAAACATCAGTCTCTGTCGCTGAAGTTCACAAACTGCGGACCAAAAGAAAGATGGATACTAGTTAAATAATCAAGTGCAGGTCTGTCTGCTCCACTGGCCTAGTACGGTCAACACCCAAATGAGCGATGATGGGGAAAAAAAACACAAACTTTTTCTTTTGAATATAATAAGGGTCCATAAAATAACAATATGGCAGGGTTTGGAAAAGTGTCGCTTGTTGACAGTTGAATTTACATGTAGAGTGCGAAGCAGGTACGGGCATCAATCACATCCATTCCTTTGAAGCAGTGAGATCTTTTACATTGGGAAAGGGGGAAGCGGGCACCTAATCTCAACACATGTTATGCCGACATGGTAAAGCAGACGAGGTGAACGCAGACTCGTAAATCCTCGGTCTGGGAGTCGGGTTGCAAAAGGGCACGGAGCTGGTGGAAGCATGCTTTTTTTTTCCTGCGAGACAGATGCAGGCTGTCAGACGAAACACCAGCGCCCATTTAAAACCATTAACAAGGCCCTGAGAATCCTATCACATGACCCGGGGAACCGAGCGTTTGCAAACCGGCATCCCCGTCGCACTATCCTCTTACTCGCAGGCAAAGAGTTCAAAAGGCATGTGTTTTTGAAAGCAACGTGAGGGCTTAAGAAGTAAAAGTTAGGGGATCCGTAGCCAGCTGACACGTTGGATTAGGGTCAGACAAGATGTTCTCAGGATGTTTCTGCTTAAGTTACACCATTGTCTAACATGTATCTCAAGGGTTTTTATGTGCCATTCAGCGAAACATGTGGAAAGTAAATAGGTGGACTGCAATTAACACACTATTATATAGGTAGGTTTAAGATAATAATTAGCAAGCAAACTGAGCACTTGTGAAAACAGTTATGGGGTCTGTAGCCAGCGGACATATCAGATGTTCTGTGGGTGTTTCAGCTGAAGTTGTTATTGTACTTTGTGGGTTCTACTTCCGAAGTTTAAAGCCTTGAAGTGGCCTTTGCAAAACTTGGCAAGAAATTTTCCCAAACAAATACTTCCAAGATTTATTCAGGGACGCCCTATATTCGTGAATGCATACTAATGTGCGCTAGTCAAAGAAGGAATAATCTGAGAGAAAAACAAAGACAGATAGTTTATTTAATGCAGTACTTATGTCCTACTTCAGGGTCCCTTGGGAAAAATAGTGATCTTTGCGATGGCAGGCCACCAAGCCCCTCATAAAACTGTAACGCCACTTGACTGTGTTCCTACAGTGGACCCTCAAGAAGATGCCAGGGAGTCTTCCTGAGGGGCCGCGGTGTCCACCAGCCGGCGTTAGTAATTCATAACCTCATTATAAGGAGTTTTCATCACACATTCACTTACAAAAACATGAGCTCTCATCTTTTAATTACAAGGCCTTTATGGAGCACTCTCACCGACCCCCAGCACCCACAGAGCTCTCTCACAGCGGTACAAGGTTATGAAAATGAAACCCCACAGCTAACGTGACACACAATGGTCAGATGTGTAAATGGATTAATTATTCAGATGGTGGCGAGTGCAATATTTTTCTTGGTTTTTGGTTTTGAAAAACTTGTGGACTCTTTGTGGTTCTGCCAGCCAGGGCAAACACAAACGTCCTACTTTCTCACCCCGCATCCCTAAACAATTAATGCTCATGGCTCCTCTTGTGGCAGGCCACCAAGCCCATCATTAAGCACAAGCACCGCTAACGCCACAATGTCAGATGACATCTTGTTAGCATTTCAAAAGTGCAGCCCCCCTCCCAGCCTTTATCCGCAGCCTCTGATACACCATGTCGTCCACTGCTTTGCCAGCCTTTTTTAGTAATTCATGAAATTTACACTCGGGAGGTGAGAACAAGGTCTTTCGACCTCATTACAGCATTTTTTCATCACCCATTCTCTGACATCTATGAAACACGCAGCCCCCATCTCAGGGCCTAACTCTTTTTATGTGCCACCCAGCTTCTTATGTGTGGAGCAATTCGGAGAACTGCCGGGTACACAGTCAACAACATTAGCAAGTAATAACAAGTCTGGAGCACTTTTTAACGGACAGACTAAAAAAGCTGAACTATCTACGTTTTTAACATATAAAACACATAAAAGACTGTTAGTGAAAGGGCTAAAACACACATGGAACTGTTAAATTTCAATGCACAATGAATGATTATCTTATTGAGAAGACTGGTGGCTAAGAAGGTATGCCTTACTTTATATTGTGCAGTTTGTGTGAGGTACGTTCAGTTAAAAGAAATAATGAGCTTTCTTTTTGTCTGATGTGAAAGACACAAAATTAAAGGACACAATGAAGCCATGCATGATATAGTTAAATGTTCCAGTGTTGCTTTTAGGTCATAGGAAAAAGTTCCAAAAAGTGCAAACACGCTTACCTCTGGTCAGTGTGGTAGGCGACGGTTTCTTTGGGAGTTCAGAGAAGCTGCTTCCGTCCAAACTTGAAGGCTTACACTCCTTCTTCTCTGTGGCTGTTGGAACAGTGGTCTCCATGGTGGCCGACAAAACTCTGGTGTAGCCTAAAAAGCCATGAGAAAGACTGTTATCACACTTTGCTAATTAGATGCTAATTTTGAGCTAGGTGCTAATCATTTAAGGTGTTTCTACTAATGGCCTTTCTAAGCAAATATTGAATGTTTACTCAAATCATTACACATCATTTTTGGCTTATTATTGCATTTTTTTTTCATTTATTTCTTGCACCTGCATAGATCTTCAAAAATAAATCCAACCTTCTATTACATTTCAACCTCAGCTCAAAGTGTAAGGTCAAGCACAAACCCACACAGACTGCAATGTGTCCACAGTAAGACCTCTATTCCAATTGTAAATATGTGTGGCCTTTAGCTTTTAGCCGCGTGCCCTGTGTCAATACGTCCTCGCCTCAGTGTGAATGGCCCCATGGCCTGGCAACGTGCCACTTGTTTAACTTGGTGAGACCTACAAGATCATCCTTGGTCTAGAGCAAACACGCCTGGGTCTTTGGTTGCGAAGAGAAATGCCATTCCACAGTCTCTGGTGAAATGGTGGTCATCACACTTTAGCTGCTTTGAGACACTGGTGAGAAACTGTTTGTGATGGATTGACATAGATTTGGGAATTTGACAGTTTGGTCAGAAACATGAGTTCAGTTATTATGTAGAAAATGAAAAATGATGCAAGCTCTATTCACTAATATTGTCTTTAGATTTAGTTTTATTGAATTATGATTCCAAAAGAAGAGATGAAGGGAAAATGCTTTCTCACTAGGCCAAAGAGGACCAATGTGTGTTTCAGCTGGCATGAAAAATAATACAAACTCAAATACTACAAGTTATATAGTGTCATTTTTTTTTATAAAAATTTTGTGTCAGGATATAAAAATCACCAATAACTCAAGACATAACTGATAAGCTTCACAATATTTTCATTGTCCGGCTGATCAAAGTCCAAAATGCAAGATGACATTACTAATCTCATCAATAAAAAAAGCTACCAGCAATCCATTATACTGTTTACGTAAAAAGAAAATGTAAAGGGGAACATGATTTTTAAAGATGGCGTAGACTTGCATGTTAAGTGAATGTTGCAGGTGCATCAACACCGTGACACCGGTCTTGAAACTCAAAACACATGCTTGTTTTGAGGCATCCTAATAAACCACTTCAGTGTTATCTGCCAGACACCTTGGCATCCTACTAAAAGCCAATGATTACAACTTTACACAAATGGTCATCAGTCCAGACCCTTGTAAAACACTATTAATGACTTGGACAGGGCACAAGAGAAACAAACATCACAAATCTGACGCTAAGAAAACAGTTGTGTTCTTTGGCCACAAGAAAAATAAAATATTGGGATAAAATATTGACCAGGTACAGGGGGATGGATAAATGTCTCAAATTGTTCATTGGTCTGGTATCTTCTGACTGAACGTGTGAAGTGCTGTTTTGGTTTCACGTGGCTATCCAACATGTCTCCTATCGCCATGCAATGGCCGTACTAGCAGCCATGTCTGTGACCCTTCGGAGGTGCCAGTCGCCTGTCACCCGGCCAGTGTAAGCCGATTAGAGGTGGGCGACTAACAGGTTTAGGCTGCAGCTGTCTCCCTTTTTCTCCCCGAGCCAAAAGGTCCCGGAGGAAGCCAGCTATAGCCATCTTGTCTTGGGACTATTCGGGCAGTGACATCACCTTAGTGATAGAATTTAATGTCCTCTTTCATGGCCTTTATCGAGCGTGGCATTGGCCAGAACCCGGCCTCCTTTTAGTCGCAGACCATCTTGGCTCAGATAAGATGTGCCCAAGAAAGAGTGAACAAGCGAGCGCCTTTCAAGCAGCCTGTCCCTTAAAACTAACAAGGAATCCTCCTCCTAAAATCGGCGTCTGTGAACATCTGGCACGGCATTAATAGCTGTTTCCGTGCTTTTACAGCATGCCAGCTCTTTGCTTTCCCATTTGCCTCTGAAGCTCGGGCCAACATTTGGATGGAGAGGGGTTGGGGTGCGAGAACCTCCAAGGATCATTTAGCTAAGAAAATATTGAGCAACATGGCAGGTGCGAGTCACAGTTTAATTTAGCGTTGTGTTGTTGAACATGCTATTCACGCCAGTTTTTCCCATGTGGTCCGGTGTTTTGTGTTGTCAGTTCTATGCATCTTTTTAGAACATATTATAAAAGTATATGGCTCTGGTAATTGGGTGAAATGAGCCATACACATTCACTAAAACTCCATGAATCCCTTCTCTTCGTAGCCAAGAAATAATTTTGCATTTATTAAAAATGTTCCTTTCAGCTTTTCCCTCATGACAGCAAACCACCAATCTCTAATCTATAGCATACAGTGATGAATTTGGCCAGTATTTTATGCCCAATGCCCATCATGGAGCAACTATCTCCATTTATCTAGGCTCTGGACTGGTACAAAGAATACAAGGGTTTGTAACCCCTTGATGCAGGATTTGTATTAAAAATAGGAACGGGGGGCCATCATTTAGCTCAATCGGTAGAGCGTGCACTGCTCGCCCGCACGTCAGTTTGCCCAGTGTCACTTCCCACTCTTCTCCCCAATTTCCTATAACACTACTATCCTGTACAAGAAACCAAAAAGGCTGGGAACAGGAAATCCATGTAATAATGGATCTCTGATTGGTGGCTTGTCTGAATCAAGTTGGATTCAGAAGCAGTTTATTTTATGTACATAGACTTACTGCTTCCCAGAAAACCAACCTGAAACCTTAAAGACCAGGCATATTGATACAGCATTTGCACAAGTTCAATAGTTAGCTTTGAATGTTAGCAAAACCAGATAAGCTCCTAATTATATATAACACTGCTGTAATTTCTGGGCCTATTGCTGGACTTATGGCAACAACAGAAGACAATACTTACTCCTAGATGGAATTTCTTAACCACATGGATAAAAAAAGGAGGTTCATAAAGTTCATTCTACAATTGAAGGACTCCTTTAAAGCCTCCATGTTTAGCTAACCCTATGACCATATGAGATTCATAATGATGTTATTCATTTAGCGGGCTAAACAATAGATAGCTTATCTCAGAATTCAAGCTCATTTCTCCATAAGTGGCCCCAACTTCACCCTGCTCCCCCCACCCACTGTTTGCTCTAATTCTGCAGAGCTGTGACACGGTCCCCCCTGCCCCGCGTCTCCCTACAGGCCGGACCCGTGTTGCCCCCGATGACAGGGGTACCCGTCTCTGACAGGCTGGTACAGGTGTCAGGAACCAAGCGGACAGATGGCAGGGGCCAAAGGCGAAATAACAACAAGGGTGCACTTCTTTTCTCATCTTCTGGTTGGCTGGGCAGACTGTAGCAGCACGAACAGGATAAGACCCCCACCACCACCGCCACCTCTTCATGCCCCTCTCTCCTGACGCCCCCCTCTGGTGCCATGTGACCACAGGCTGACTTCAGAGACGGACAGGATTATAGGCCTCTTACCACACACACAACACAGTCATTAGCTGGTAATAGAAGATACCCAAAATTAGTGATTGTCAACTGGTGGGTTGTGTGGTCCAAAAAGTGACCATATAAAAATGGGTAACAATGTGGTAACAATAAAATGATAAAGAATTTATATCATTGCAATTACATAAAAAATGTAAACGGCAAAACCTCATCTTTTATACCCTGTAGCCCTATTTGTCTGGCATAGAAAATAGAATGTAGTTAATAGCCAACTTTTAGATATTGTTGCTGTAGGGGCAGATGCACAATACTGACATCACCTCAAACTGGTCTTCGTGATACAAAGCAATTGACCAAGAATGTGTTTTTATCTTTAACTGGAAGTTTATTTGACTTACGTAAGATTGTGTTGTGTCAAAACCTGGAGGAGAATGAACTTGTATCTCCTGCTGCGTTGTTTTGTGAACGTTATCACGAACATGCAACTTTAAATCTGATTTATCCTGCCTTATTGCCATGTGTCTTTGCCCTCACCATAACCTTAACCCCATGTTTTACTGCGAGGCTGTTTTGTCCTTGACGTTTCCTGCCACAAAACTGCTTTTCAAGTGGATGTCAGAAAATCTGCCTTGTACTCTATATTTTTAACACATTCTTCAGGGCTATTTCAAATACTGGCTTGCCCACACCATGACAACAAGAAACAAGTCTTGAAATAAATGTTAAGTTCCTGTATTTAACCATTAGGAGTTAATTTGCCAAACATCATGGTACATTTGGTTTGTCTTCACCATGTAGCCATAGCCCTGATGGATCGCCCAGACATGCCACTTCACCACAAGGGGCACAGGAAAATCTCTGAGGTAATGTGGAAAGACACAGTTATGTTTCATACTGCCAAAGTCAGACTTAAAACCGTATGAGGAGCTCAAATAATTCACTTGTCTTCATTGTTTCTGGAGTTTCGTGTGAATTACTTTGTGTTTAGTAAACTAAATAAAATGCATGCAGGTAAAATTGCATTTGCATGTCAACAATTTGACCATTCATACGTACCCACTCAGCATAATAATTGCGAATACACCATCTGGTCCACCATACTGGGACAAATATTGCTAGTTTTTTTTACATTATTAAGTATAACATGTGGCAGGATTTAACTAACAGAACAAACTCAGTAATTGTATTATTATTTGGGTTAATTATGTTTTTTAAGTAACTGATAATTGATTGATTTGTCCGTAGAGGGTCACTGGACTGGAACAGTAGATGCTCAGCTCACATGAATGAAAAGAAACGAGGACAAATGGAAGACTAACTTTGAGATGGCTGTAGCAAAACCAAAATCTAATGAATGTTTAGAATTAATATTTTGAAACTTACACTAGACTCCTCTCCATACGCCCCTAACGAATATCTCTCCTCTCTAGTCTATCTATCTTGGTAATTTACCTTCTGCCCCAGACTTTTGTTCCGTGCCCCGCGTGCCTGTGTTTTTCTTAGCGCCTCGTTCAGTTTCAAGTGTTCCTCTTCTTCCACTACCGCTCAACAGCTCCCCTTTCACCAGCACTGTGAGGAATGCAAACACACATCAAAAGAGGCCCTCCGGTTTTGAAGATGTCCAGGCTTCGCTCCTCTGATTTTTCTTCCTTCCCTAGCTTTCGGTCAATGCGATCCGCGTGCTGGTAGTGTCTCTTTCCTGGCAGCAAGCATCAGGCTAAGTACATCGGTATCCCACACTCTTAGGCCGAATGCCCCTATGCCACCTGCAGACCTCTGCGCTTGAATTTCAGACAGACACACTCATGCAGGTTAACACAACAAGCCCCCGAAGTCAAAATAAGGTATACTTTTACATATGTGCGTGCCCTTATGACAGGCCATGATGTTGATGTGTTGTTTTTAAGATCTGGGAGAGTTAATGCGTTAGCTTTGTGCACATTATCTAGGCTTAAAGGGTTATTCTGAATAGGGGAGAAAGTGGTCAAATGGCTATGCAGTATTCCAAACATAGAAATATTCAAACTGATCTTTAATCTGTAAACTTCGACCTGTAAAATGCAAACATTTTGATTCAAGAGCGTACCGCACACTCACATGAAATAGGAACAGTGCTAGAGCAATGTAACTTGAGAGATATCTTCATAAAGTGGTGATTTTATGCAAGCGAAAATACACAGCATTATCATTTGCCAACATGTAGATACTTTAGGGCACCGTTGATGTTTTTTCAATCAGTTAAATTACCTGTGTGATTGGCACAAAACAGAATGCAGAAAATTGATTAGCAAGTAAAATGGATTACTGTACAATTGGTTAAAAGCTTGGCACTTTGGAAAGGGATTGAACATTTTTTTTAATACAAGCTGGAATTTTCCGGATCAGTCATATGTTCTTCATAAATAGTAAAATTCGACTATCAACATGCAATGAACTTTCCAGACAATATCATCTAACAAAAAAGTGGACCAATAGGCAAGGCAAAGAAACATGAAGCTTGTTTTACATCGCTAGCGCTAACGTGGGCTAAAGGCTAAAAAAGACAACAACGCAAGAGGAGGAGGTATGCAGGAAGTGTCAAGATTTAATTTACAGGTGGACAGGTGTAAGTCCCGGCTCCGTGCAGTCCTTCTCTGTCATCCACCTTCACTGTGTCCGGGCTTAAAAAGCATAACTCACTGCTCTCAACCCAGCTGTTTTTCTCTTCACATGCTTCCAAACCAAACCACACTGAACAGACTTTCTCTGCGACAGTTTCACAAGGAACCTTTAATTTAACTCAATAAATGTTCTCTCCATGAGGGCACTTCCCAAATACTTCCTTTTCTTCGAAATACTGCACAATTTTAGGCCTAGCTACAACAGGACATAACGGTTTAAAAAGCACTTGTTTTTAACCACAGACTTAGGCTTTCACCTTAAGCTCACCACTTTTTTAAAGCGAGCTCATCTTTGCTATATTAGATACATTTATGCCCCGAGTTGATCACTTACTTACCGTATTTTCCGCACTATAGGGCGCACTGGATTATAAGGCGCACTGTCAATGAATGGTCTATTTTTAAATTTTTTTAATTTATAAGGCGCACTGGACCATAAGGCGCATTAAGGGAAACAAGTCAGTCAGTCAAACTTTATTAAACGCGCTCAAAATAACTCTCAACATTGTTCAAACGTTAATGGTGTATTCACAATAACTCAACATTGTTCAAACGTTAATGGTGTATTCACAATAACTCAACATTGTTCAAACGTTAATGGTGTATTCAC
>JAVQKC010046583.1:0-18082 GCA_036025475.1 Philypnodon macrostomus
ACCTAATGACCGCCTGGCGGTCCTCCTATAAACAAAATTTGCCAAAAAACATCCTTCACAAACACCAAAAAAGTCAAATAGACCTCTCCCGTGTTTGTCATGGTTTGGGGCGGGGCCTCTTAAATTCACATTTACAATATAAAAACCACTTAGAGTCACCAAAGACAAGCATGCCTTGTGGAGGGGGGAAGCCGGAGTACCCGGAGAGAACAGACATGGAGGACACCACATGTCATTAATAACACATTAATGTAATGCACTAAGTATTTAAATCTTATTTAAATACATGAGTCAATAAGGAAGTCATTTTTATGAAAACGGACAGGAAACTAAGCTTACAGTTTGGACTGTGTAGCCCTGATGGTGGAAGATATTGAACATGCCTCTCTGCAGGATGAGCAGAATATCTCACCTCGGGCTTATGAATATTAATGTAAAAATGGCACTCACATGTTCCCTTCAATGATGACATAGCCCAAACTGAAATATAACCACGCCTACAATACAAGCTAGAATATTTTAAAATAAAAACACACAAAGCTAGAATTCTACAATGACTCCATACCAGAGACAAACCAGGACTAACCCAGCACTAAAACTGATCAAGTCAACACAGAATTGAACTAGGACTAAACCAGAGCAAAAGCAGCACTAAATCAGATCAAACCAGGTCTAACAAAACACATTGTCCTTGTCTTATAATAATGGCTGGAGATGTCGAGGTAGAATTTTGTCACATTCCCTGACGCCTTTACAAACTCTGTGTATCTAACATTATTTTATGGCCCTACCACTTGAGTATCCATTAGCAGCCCATAAATCAACATCTGCAGCCCATTGTCGAGGCTAGATCTATAAAAAAAAAAAAAAAAACATGTTCCCACTTCATCTTCTCCAATCTTCATCCTCCAAACCCTTCAGCTGTTCAGCTCAAGCCCTCGGCACAGCTGTCATCATCAGAGCAGTGCCTAATCAACAGCCACAATTACTAGTTCTGTGGCATGTGCAATACAAAAAGTGCAATATAATAAAGGAGGCTATGAGCTTGTGGTGGCGGACAGAAGATTATAATTTTGTTCCAAAAACCTAAGCTGCTTTATACACATAGCCTGGTTTATCATTTGACCACCCCTGGGTATGATTTTGTTTCATTTCATTTGCTTTAAGTTTGTTTCAGCCCCTAAAGAGAACTCACGACAACACAGAGGGGACATGCAGACACCATCCAGACACCAGCACCTAATTTGATTCTTAACTATTCTAACTATTCTTGGGCAGTGTTGCATGAAATAAACGTGACCAAGTTGGTTAAAACAAGCCCAAAATAAGTGACCCTCAATAAAACAATAATATTTACAATAAATAATACTTATAGAATACTGTATATGCATGCATAGTGCCTCCTTCTACACAATGGCAACAATGCACCAACAATATGATCTACAGAAGACAGGCAATCTGTCAATTATTGCCCCTTTTCAATTACTAACTACTCAGCCTACTCGGCTCAGCTCTATTCTACTCGGTTTGCCATTACCAAAAAGTATCCCCTTAATGTGGGCGGGACACCAGCCAATGACTTGTCTAGAGCCAACAGTCCAGCCAATCAGTGGCAGGCAGTCTGTTTTAGTATCAGCTCGGCTCACCAGGTAAAAGCGGGTACTAAAATGGTACCTCTTCCTGGTGCAAAATTTGCTAGTGTGAACATCAGGCCAAACCGGGCTGAGTAGGTACTAGTGGAACAAGGGGCATAAATGAGCCCCAAAAAATGCAACCTACAACTCCACCAAAAAACGAGTGGACCTGGACACTGTGTTCTTGGGATGCAAACAAGCTGAATGATGCAATTATATTCAACCTCCCTGCGGCCAATTTTTCAGACCTGACCTACCCGTTGACAGTTTTGGCTCAAAGTGTTCAGGCCAGGAACATGCTAGAGTCTTCAACAAATGGGCAAAGCTCCAGAGTTGCGTTGAAAAAGGTGCATAAATGTGAATGAAATGTCCGCATCAAACAACATGTCGCCAAACACTGCCAAATGCTTCAATCATTTTTTTCTGAATCAAAAAGAAATCAACATATGAAAAGCACTTTGATGGCGGGCTGCAGCTGGGGCCTCTTCAAGCCAAATTCATTCTGGTCACCGTCTCATTAGGCACGGTACATCTGTAACCACAGTGAAAACAGGTCCATTTAACCACACCGAAATACAATGGGATGTGAGGGTTCTTTTTCAACAAGCTTCACAACAGGTGGACAAAAATATTACAGATTTTTAAAGATCATAGCAGTGGTTGTCAAGCTGTGGTACAGGTTCTATTGGTGGTGCGTGGGTTCTTTCTAGTTAATTCTTTTTCCATTACACATCGTATAATATAGTTTGGTTTAATCTTGGTTTAGTCCTGTTTTAGACTGGGTTTACTCCTGGTTTTATTTTTGGTTTAGTCTTGATTCAGTTTTGGTTTAGTCAACCATAATATATGCAATGTTGCTTGGTGTGAGAAGCAGCACTGATTGTAGATGTTGTGATCCTGGTTACATGTGACGGTGCCCTTGTGGTCATGAGTCAAAAAATATAATGGAGAAAATGAAATCACACTTATCAAGCAAAGAGGTTTATTTATGTCTCAACCATAATTGTATTGTAACTACACTGTTCATCGATATTGATGTATGCAGATTGGAAATGATGGTCAGTTTGGCAATTTTGTCCAAAGGCATGAATGTGCAAGGCCCATTGTTGTTGGGAGGAAGTCACTGTGAATCCAACTTTACTTTTGAGATCTTTTTTGTGAGAATTTTTTCTCTCACCTCTGCCGTTCAAAACTGACCATGTACCCCACAGAACACAACAACCCTCGACAAAATACACGTAGGGAGCTTTTTGACTGCCATATCCAACACAAGCCTAACATTTCTATCCTAAATATAGCCCCCATTATGTTATGTAAACCTTTGCTTAAGCTCAGTATATTTTTACCCACTCACCACCACTTTAGTTCCACACCTACAACAAGGGAAAAGGCTATAGAGCTAGATTGGGGATGAATTGAATCGAACGGCTATTCTGTGCCGTGTAATAAGCCAACAATGGAAGACAATTTTGGACAGACTGGGTGTAAGAAAGTCCACTCTTGTGCGACCTTGGGTGTAAGATTTTATAATGCCCTTTTTGGCTTGTTCCATAGCAACTTTATATCAAAAGTGCTATTGAAGACCACATTTGGTCTTCTGCAGTGAATAAATGGTGTAAACCCGTGAAAACTCAATCGGTCTTCCACACGTTCTCTCCCCCTCCAGGCTGTCCCTCTTATGTAACCATGTTTTCTTATTCAGTGTGCCAACCGTGACTTGGACTCTGAATGCTAAGGCAAGGGCTGACTCATCTTCTCAGGTCGTGTCCAGAGCAAGTACATGTATGATGCATGGAGGTAGGGTTATTGAAGTGTGAAGTTGCAGATTTGTAGGACAGGTTACTTTTTCCTGAGATGTTCTACATTTTCTGCAGTTATGAACAAAACACAATTTTCATTCATTTTCTTCCAACACAAGTCTATGAATATATTATTGTGGTGTGTTTTGTGGTTATCAGAGTTGTGGCTACTGAGCTTTCCACCATCAGTATACTGTACAATATACTATACTGTTCAAATATTTTTTATGTCCATGCGTATAATATTAGCCTTGTGTTGTGGCTAATGGACAGCTAATATCAAAGCTAATTTCAGGATTCAGTTTGAGATATATGTGTAAAAAGAAGTGTCAAATCATATACAGTATTGAGCAGAACTTACAATAACGGTCTTTTTGTGAGTTGGGTAAGAAGCTGACATTAAATGTGATCATTATTTGTCATTGACTTTAACTGAAATGCCAAATGTATTAAAAACACCAAAAATCCATCAATGATCTTGAAAAGATTCATCAATATCTAATATGTTTTCTGATATCCACCTTTGTAGTGCGCCTCACAATTTGCTCTGTCTATTCTAAAGATCTGCATGTCCAATGAATCCTCACTGTCTGTGTTGTTGTTGAAGCCGTCCTGTTATTGATGTTCTCCTTGATCATTTCTCTCTGCCGGCTCCAATATCCTGCTCTTTATGACGCACTGGTTTCATCTTTTATTTGTGTGTGCAAATATGCACAACGCAAGCACATGCTGAGGGCTCATCTGTGCACACATGTTATAAACACATGATTCTGTGTACCACGCCCCACTCCAGCGAGCAGTAGTGGAAAATAACAAGGTGCAATAATCAAGAAAAAGAATACAAAAAAGTAATGTCATGATTTCCAGTTATTTAACAGTGGTTCATAAATTCACCTTCTGCAGTTTTGTGTAACAGGCCACCTGGTCAGTCAAGTTTGTACTGTCTGGTTTTGATAACATCCAAAACCACAGTTGTCTTCTTCTGGGCAAAGCTAATTTACAAAAGATGGAGGCTAAATTGAAACCCCGTCTATAGTGAAATTGGCCTCGAGAAGACAAGGCTGTTCACATCAGACAATTTCTTTTAAGTTTTTTACAAACAGTTAGTGACTTCTGGAAGTGTTTCGAAGTTTGTAAACAGAAAGTTCTAAATTCTAGAATTGAGGTAACTGGAGGCAAGACCATAATACACTTTCAATGGAGAAATTGGCTTTAGCCACAAAATATCACAAAATATGGTTTTGACAAATGCCAACCCCTCTGCTACATCTAGATAATGTCCGCCTGGTTAGGAAACATTACTGAATGTATCTCACATTGTATGTTTAATGTACACATTAGTAACAGTTAGCATTTTGGCTTTACTGGACCAGTCCTTACAGAAATGTTGACGATCACAACACACAGAATGCTCAGAATTATTCTATCTCTCATCAAAACACCACTTTTTTTGTAAAGTTAACTCACTTTTCCCCCCAGCTGCCTCCATTATGGGATTTTGAACATTCCATTTCACAAACACTTTTTTTTCCAAGGGATTACAGGGTCTATACCCGGTAATCTGAATTAAATGCCTATAGTTGCAAAATTATCACAAAAAATGATACGATTTTTCCTCGGGTTTTGTTTCCCTGTGATACTTAGAGTGTTGTGTGTGGCTGCCTTAATATTCAAAATGTTAGTCTTAGTCTCAACAGCCCATGGAGATACTAATCCCTTGGGTACAATTTTTAAGTACTTCTGCTCCTCTGCGGTCTGTCTGATGGCATTGATCGAGTATATTGGCTAATGAAAGGTGAAAAATGAACAGCATGCTCTAAGTATGAGGTAATTGGTGTTTGGTGAGTTTTCTCATGGCTCCCGAGAGGCCGACGACTCCCTGAGCGAGTGGCGTGGTGCGGACAAGTGGTGTGTGTGTTTCTGTCCATATACAGACTGTACAGATGCAGTGAGCACCGTTGAAGCATTTCTGGGTATTGTGTCGAAGTGTTTATGTTCTTGTTTAGTATTGATCAAGTTTATATAAAAATAAAGAAGCCACCCATATGAATAAGAAGCTAATATTGTGCAATTATAATCAATAGAATAAAGCTGGCTGGCTGTTGTGAGCTAAAGTTACCATTTCCAATAGTTCCATCATTGCATTCTTTTGATACAGGGTCATACACATATCATTATAAAGAGGTCACTTTTTCAGCTTTGTACATTGATTTTTAATGCAAACCATATGTAAGGCACCAGCATAAAGATCTAAGTGTTATTTTGATTTCTTTGATGGTAACATTGCAGCTGTATGGCTTTTAGCGCTGTTATGAATATTATCAGAAGCGGGATTTGCAACTTTGCTTTTGAAGTATTGAAGTATGTTGTTTATGCACGTGTATAGGCCCGGCAGTCTCTTTATACATTTCTTGTAGTTAGATAGTTTTTTTCTTGATCTAGCAGATTATCCAGAAAGAAGAACGTTGGTAGGTCCATTCCCTGGTAATATTGGTTCATATTGTGTCCATGAAACACTGCGTTCACCGTGTTTAAATTTGCTGAGTACTTTCATATCCATAGAATTAAAAAAACATTACACATAGTCATTTTGACTGTACATTTTACTTGGGTTGACTTTTTCTCTCAAACGCTAACCTCTTACAGAGAGTTGTGAACGCTCCAACGTCTCCACAAAATACAGCACTAATCTCCTTGTTTTGGCATCCATTTTACCAAACATTCTCATTTGATGCTAATAAGTTCCACTACACTGCTCTAATAGTGTGATTAAGCCATATACTTATTAACCAGTGTTTGAGTAATGTGAACAAAATGTAATGGCCCGACTGTATTTCACGTGTAAATATTGGTGAACAGATGCTGGGTGGCAGGTCTATGTGAGGAGAACAGATGGTCTGAGGAGCGGAAGGCCTCCATATGTAACGGTAGCAGTGTGGATGTACAAACTTCTGACTATTTTGAATTGTCACTACTACAGCAGGTGTCGTTTTAGATAATATTTACACTGTATGCTCAGCTTTTGGTTATGCAACGATTTGGCTTTTTCGTGCCTGCTGGTAGAGGAGTTGGCACGCCATCGTCTAAGAAAAGAGGCTGTGGGTTCCATGGAGTCTGCACGTCCTCCCTGCTGTGTAAACAACATGGTGACGCTCTGATTGGATAAATTGGATTGATAAATTAACTTTGGAGATGCCTGATTGTGATTATTCGAAGGTGGTTCATCCAGACAGTTCTGTGTAACAAGGCATCTGGTCAGTCAGGTTTCCAGTCTTTATGTGAGAAAAGCAACTGGAAACAAACTCACTTTACAGTCCATGCTTAAAAATTTGCATGGACTCCCTGTGTTTGTGTGGGCTCTCCTCTACCTATAGTGAATATATGTGAAGGGTTATTAAAAAGTGTGTCAACCCTGCAACAAACTGGTGACTGTCCAGAGACAAAGTGTACCCCACTGAAGAAAATGGTAAATGAACTTCTATGGTGTTTTGTGCTGCCATGAAGTGTGTGGCCGTTTGGATAACATGCATGCCGGTGCGTTACCTGAAGTGGAGGGATTAGAGCAGGCACTTGAAGATCTCTCAGGGATAAAAAAAGTAGGATCCATTTGGGCATCTCCAATAGACTGACAATGTGATAAAATGCCAGACATATCCCTCAGTTCTTTTTTATTTTTCAATCAAAAGGGTTAACACTTAGAATAGATCACCTTAATTTAGCTGTAATAAAGCATGAATAAAAATGTAATAACCATACCACCAACATTATTCTGCGTACAAAAATACTGGCACATTTTATACACGTTATAGGTGGCAGCAGTGGAGTCCCATTCTCATGCACCTCCTCTGCACACCACCCTGTTTGTGAACAATTGCTGTTTTGATCAAACTGCAGCATGTCTGTTCGTCTGTCCCAAAGGCTCAGTAACTTGGCAACATCAGCGCAGTAATGCCCACACAGAATAAACAGGGAAACAGGAAACTCACAGAATAACACTTACATCAGCCCCCGCCATGCTGTAACATGACATGTACACACTGCTGTGCTTAGGGCGATACTCTGACATTTCACATATCGAGAATTGAAATAAGAAGATCTCAACAACTATGGGCTTTAGGCAGGGACACCCTGGACAATGGCCAGTTAGTAGCAGGGCTGAAACGGATGTATAAACTGACAGACAACCACTCACACATTCATTTACTAGAGGCATTTTATCTAGATTATTGTGATTCATTATATGTTTTTTGGCGGGAGTAAGCCGTAGTTGCCCAATCCTCAACCTTGTTGCTGTGAGGCAAGAGCGTTTCACAGAAATATTGAATCTGTTACGTGTATGTATACTTGTTTGTGATAGCAGCAGTGAAGCCCAACATAGAATCACACACATTATCATCCAAAGTCTAATGTGTCTGACCATTTTCATTTGTGGAAAAACTCTGTTGCTAGTTTTCTGTTTCTAGGCAAAATAAAATCTTTTTGGAATCTATTGCAGATTATTGTGTCAAATTGGCTGCAGGTTATGACTAAATGTAACTTGGCTTCTAAAAGCATTGGTGAAAAAACTAGTTAGGTGGAACAATAAAGTTAGCCATCTTTAAAAAGAAGTCCTGGAATCAATTCCCAAACTAGCCTTTCTGTGAAAGTGTGTATGTTCTCCCTGTGTTGGCATGGGTTTCCCTCAGGTGCTCTTACTATGTGGATCAAGTCGGCTCATAGTGGCAGGGTGCTCGGTCGCAGAGCCTTAACACTAACCCTCCATCATTTATTCAGTTTCACCGTACACCTTGTATAATGACAAATAAAGTAATTTACCTTTAAGTTAGTTCGAACCGTCTGCAGTCACTCTACAACATACTGAAACTCAGTTCATTATCTTACTTTTCAATTGTAATAAGATCTTACTGAAAATATGTTTCTCAGAATCTCCCGCTACTCCTACATGATCCTCTTGAGTCATGGCATAAATCTGATTCCTCGAGCTGACATGCCATTTTACTGCTGCCTGTAAAACTCATCACACAGTTTACTGTTACTGAGCAAATCATGTACAACAGTCATTTTTGATGGCTGCACGACTGTAATAATTTATTATATATATTTATCATATTGCATTCTTTTCAAAAAAAATTTTGTAATGTCAGTATTTCCGTAGAGAAACAGCTATCATGTAATACATACATAAATGGAACACAGATTAAATGCCATTGTTAATTCATTTTCCACTGCTTATTCTTGGTCTAGCTGCTTTAAGCCTGAGGTAGGGTACTAGCTGGTCAATTACAGTTTAGGATTGAAACTAGTGTGTAATCAAATAAAACACATTTATGTACTGTATAATAACATGACTGTAAATATACCCAAGGTGTAATAAATTGTAACATAGTTGATTTGTGTTACAAGTATAATTACGCTGTTGAAATGATTGAATTATTGGATGATTGGATACTATTGTAAATGGTCCAACTGAAGACTATTTTGAAAAGGCAAATGTTTTTGACCCGAGAGTCCATGGTTATTTAATTAGCGGATTTCGTCCCCTTAGAATTATAATGTTCTATCTGATTATATTATTTTCATATTCCTATATTTTGTCTACCTAATCTCTATAATAGCATGTGTTTTGAATTTTATACATTTGTGAGCTTGTCATAGGCTATGTAAAAATATAAGGTTCTACCTGTAATATCCAGCCTTGACTTTTTAAAGTGGATTTACTCAAAAGTGGTCAGAACGCAGATGGAACCTGATCTTACTAAGGGGACGATTGGTCACACGTTAGTGCAGATGGCTCCAGTTTATTTACAAAACACCATTATGCACCCCTACACTGATGTCTGTTGGTGTTAAAGAAGCCTTCTTTCTGTATGCCACAGTTCATTGAGTTCTGAGAAAAGGTGCCTATTCTGGCTCTGTTCTTCAAGGCAGTGGTGGTTTCGATAACAGCCTGTGCCTAACCTGGATGTGAACTATTAGGGCTAGTGCGATGTGTTGGTGTGTCAGAAGGTTTTGTATGGAGCCCCCCTCTGCTTGTTCCCGTCACTGGTTTAGACATGACCTTTTCTGTGCCGCAGTGTGGTTGGCATGAGGTCGATTACATGTCTTGTCAACACTAATTCTGGCCCTTTAGACTGTAGCTTTGTGGCTCTGCTCACAATTCAATTTAATCTTATACAGAGCTACATGAAATGAATAACATTTCTTTCCCAGCAGCTGTGGGCCTCAAGCGGCATGCATCCTCAACAATAGCCAGCTGGTTGCACCTGGTTGACACCTAGACATAAACGGACAACCATTCTCACATTCAATCCCTAGACGAATGTATGTGACAAGAACCATCAATAGCATAGGAAGCCGAGGAAGAGCCGAGCAGAGGAACTGAAATAAAGTAGCTAACTGTATGTCAAACAGGACTTTGTGTAATAAATTGCCATCATTGCTAGCAGAGTGACCTTTCTAGCATAAGCTTAATTAGCATTATTTACCACCCAGGACTCCAGGGAACCTGCTATGATGATCTATGAGGTGACATACATAATTGAATATGCCTTATGGCTGGGTGGTTCATTTTTTCTTTGCAGCATGTCTCTTTACTGATTAAAATATTATTAGCAAAAAATATTTCATGTCATGCTAATAACAATGATTTTTGTCTGACAGCAGATGAACAAATGCAGCTGTAGTTTTATTGAGTTTTATTTTTGTCTTGTATCATAGACATCACTAAAAATACTTGCCGATGCTGCTAAAATGGCTAGCATACTTTACCCGTTCAACTAACCACATAATGTTTACATCTGCAGCAGACAGACTCCCTTTGCATCCTTTATTTTTGTGCTCAGTTTTTCTGCATAAGCAGATGTAGCCAGTGCTGGAATAGCCACTTTACATCAGTAATGAATCCACAGCCAATAGGAATGTTTGTTTATTTCCAAGTGTGCCAGTTTTACAATAATCTCATAACTTAGCTATTTTTACATATCTTGGCATATATAGTATTTATATATTTAAATTTCCAGCGCCTGCCCCTCCTCTGTACTGAAAGCATGTTATCAGCATGACAGCAGAGATAATTGTAGAGTCTAATGTACCTTGATATTTCACTAAGAAAATAATGGGCCATCTCTTCGTGGCTTGGCTTAATTACTTCAGCTGTGTGTGTTTTGGTGAGTCTGTCGCGCTGGTGTTTGTGCGTGGAGTGATTTCCTTGTTGCGGTGGGGGTTAAATTGATTTGAGAAGCAGAACTGCCTAATCTTCATTTTCAAATTACTATTGGACAGAAAGTCTTATCGCGGGCGCCAGAGAGAGGAGGTACGCAGATGAGCAAGAGAAAAGTCGACATGAGCTGGGTCTGCGTTAGTGGCTGCACTCATCAATTCAATTCTAAAGCTTTTTTAACTTTCCTTCAGAAGACTAATGTGACTTTTGGACAAGGGCCAGTTAGTGTTTATGCATTTTTCTTCTCTTGTTAATACAATTTCCATTACTTCGACTTTTAACAGTAATGTATTTTAAGGTATAAGTGGTTTTTGAAGGTTTACTTTATGGATGGAAATACCACGCACTTAACTCGACGGATAAATTAAATTATTTGAAACATCAAAACAACTTTGATCACTGACGTTGTCTCATGAACTAGACCCAAACAATTGCAACAAGGAGGAAAATGTGTACGTGCCCCAAGCCTGGATAAATAGGGGATGTATCGGGAAGGGTTCTTCTCAACATAATATCTGCAAAAGACACCATTTGTGTTTACAGGCTTAGGTTTAGAGGAGCTTCAAAAAGTGTGAATATGTAAAGTACAATTGTTAAAAGAGTGAATCATAGTTACCGCTCATGCGATTCTCAATTATAAACGCAATCTTGAAATAAAAGACAATTCTGGTTTTATAGTTGCATTTGCATAATCAGATTTAATTAGCATGTATTAATATATTTAAAAAAAAAAACTGTATAGACATCATGAAGCTAATCAATGAAATTCTCCAGAACTGCATGTTGTGTTGGTCTGTAGAGTTGAATTTACCTTTTTAAATGTGCCTTCAGTTTCAGTGTCGAAATAGTCAGACAACCTCTACTACAATGTACATAGCATTTACCCTTGAACTAAACCCCTTCTCTCTTTACTATTGCTTTTTATTCTTCATACCTTAGCTATGCAGAATGCCAATACTCGACCCTGTTCTATGACGTGGACACTGTCTATTTATGCTTTCCTCGCGCTGAAGCCATATGTAATTGAAGTATAGTGCCATAAATCAGGTGCAGATTTGAGCTCACGTCAGCAGCTTCATCCTCAAGGACCATTTTCACATCTGCTGACTGTGGGTTCAGGGAAAAACGCTGCCTCCAGGCAAAGTGTAACCACCCAGACCTCGTCATTCAACACTGATCTGAATTTAAAAAGGGTGGTTTTTATTAGATGGGGGTTTGATACGCGATACTGGACTCTTCGGTTCCATCCATCTTCTTCTGCTTATCTGGGGCTGGGATGCGGGTCTAAGCAGAGCTGCCCAGTCTTCCTCTTCCCAGACACGTCCTCCAGCTCTTCTGGGGGGACTCCAAGGCGTTCCCAGGCCATCTGAGAGATATAATCCCACCAACGAGTCTCCTTCCGGTGGGACATGCCCAGAAGACCTCCCAAGAGAGGTGTCCAGGGGGCATGGAAAAAGCTGGCTCCTCTTGATGTGAAGGAGCAGCGGCTCTTCTCTGAGCTCCTCCCGAGTAACAGAGTTATCTCTAAGGGAGCTGGCCACCTTACGGAGGAAACTCATTTCGGCCACTTGCACCCACCAGCTTGTCCTTTCGATCATTACCCAAAGCTCAGGGCCATAGGATTAGGGTAGGAACGCAGATTGACTGGTAAAATCGAGACTGGCTCAGCTCCTTCTTCACCACAACGGTCCGGAATCTTCGGTGCAATCACTATAATAAATATAATTTTAATAATTATTTTATTGCGTAATCATTAACACCTAATTTAATAACTAGACTACAAATATGACAAGGCAGCATTTTATTCCATATAGGCTAAATGACCATCTGGTTTTGATGATTTTACTTGGTGCTTATTCCATATGTAAGCTGCTCGGATAATTGTGAGCCTATAGTCTTTCTTTGTTCTGTAGAAGTTTTTCCAGATTTACTTGCACTCAACCTGTTTTATCACCACATTGAGGCACTCATAGAGGAAGAGTTTTGCAGCTTGGAAATCCCATGTCCGACGGTCAAAACGGCAAAAACAGAAATTAGATAGAGAAATTAGGCTCTTTTATGCACGTGTTTGACGTGACATTGGTGCGACTACTTGGTATCAATAGGAACATGCTAGGTAACAATTCAATCAACATTCATAAACTTTGACATGTGTACGATGCATATCATCACGTTTTTGTATTGTGAAATAATGTGGCACAATGCATTGTAACATCCCTATAATCAAACCTATTTTTTGCTGGTTTCTATAAAAAGTCAGAGCTGCACAGTAAGGAGTTCCATTTATCTATTCAAGAGTATTTGTAATGCACCAAGTTTTGAGTACTTTCGATTGGTCAAGATTATTTATGTCAAAATAATGACTGTTAATGGTTACTTTGCGCAGAGCCATTATACTGCACTGTACAATGTTGACCAAAGTGCTTTACAACATTAACAACCAATAATCAGTCTGCAAAATCAATTCAGAATAAATATGGAATTAAAATCATATATAATGTATGATAAGAAGCTAAATGTATTAATACTGGTGACGTTCCCATTACTCTTGGCTCTCACATGCCGGTGCCACATGCTGGTGAGAAGCCTATATTATTCATGGCTGATAATAACGATGCTGTGAGCAGGAGGGATCGGTTTATGACGTTTATGATGCTGTCCCTTGAGAATTATTAATAATTCTGTGGGCTGTCAGTATTGATAGTACAGTGGACGAATAGACTGACGACATTCATGTGAAATCCCAATAAACTGTGAATTGAGCATGAAGAGGTCACAGAAGGGATTTTCATAATTAGAAAATGTTCAGAATATGATACCTTGTGGCTATTGATGTAGCTGTTGATGCTAATTGCCAGTCATGTAGAAATCACCTTGATGTACAATTATTACCTAGGTGGATTCATTTGGTGCTAAAGGGTAAAAACCATGCTCTTGCTTTGGATCCAACCAATGTATTTACTTTTAGCTTGATTTCTCACTTTGTCCGACCTACTGTCCCGGCCAGATAGTGCATTAATTGTGCCCTTGGCCAGGTTTAGTGCTAATGTTTGTATCACTAAAGGCTAGTTGAAAACCTGGCTGTTTTATTAGCTGATTTTGTTTTTAAGTGCTACTACTGGCCTTCATTTGTGCTCTGTTGTCCACTGTCATTTTCACTGTAACTATGCCAGTGATCATATTAATAAAAAAAGGAAACTTAATAGCAGTTAACCGCTATGATTGGAAATGCATTGAATGTGTTGTTAAAAGGGGTTTTGATAGCAGTAGTCTTCTATGTAAGTATAATAAAACATCAACTAAAGTCATAATAAAATCTAAATGGTAATCCTGGCTTTAAATTTTTTTACATACTTTTACCATATCTCCCACCACTAGTCTAAAATGGGGGAGAACGAGGACTAAACCAGAACTAAACTAGAATGCACTCAGCACCAATCTGCCTCCTGTAGTTGTTTGATTTAATACATTTGTTCTTCATTCACATCCACCACC
This sequence comes from Philypnodon macrostomus, assembly GCA_036025475.1. Classification (NCBI taxonomy): domain Eukaryota; kingdom Metazoa; phylum Chordata; class Actinopteri; order Gobiiformes; family Eleotridae; genus Philypnodon; species Philypnodon macrostomus. The sequence continues at coordinate 14,148 of JAVQKC010046583.1, forward strand.
TGCAGCTCTGTTTACCTCCCTGTGTGAGTGAATGGGCCGATGTTATGCAACCACCGCATATACATGTGCACCATCCATTTGCTATACGTTTGCATCTCATTGTGCCACATGTAATGGGTTGTGACGATTGTTCAGAAGAATGAATATGATGCGTATTCTTCATTGATTGCTTTTTGTGGTTTGCATGTGTGTGTAAACAGAGGAGGCGGGAGCTGTTTTGGGAAAATGCCAACATTTCCAATTGTAGACAAAGGTTAGCCGCGATTAGCTCTGGTGTGTGGTGAATTCTGCTGCAAGGTGAGAGCTCGTGATGTGCATTTGCGCACCTCTTTTGACATACAGACAATTGAAATGTTATTCTTAGACCCATGGTAAATACAGATGATATGATGTAATATTGTATTTTAGTATCACGCACCAAAATACAAAAATACATAATATTTTCTGGACACTCAAAGACATGATGTTGCCTGCTTTGTTTATTCACTCAGCAGTCAGCAGGAAAGCTCTTTCTGTCGCCACCGCTTCCCTGGGGCAGTCTGACGGAAGCATGGCAGCCATACCACGCTTACCACCACCAAAAACCAAACTACATTCATTCATAGGCAACGTGGGTTAAGTGTCTTGCCGGAGAACACAACGACTGTATATACAGTTTCATGTGGGATTTGAATTGCCAACCTATGGTTATAGGACAACCACTGTATCAAGCTATAATTAAAGTCACTTATCACATATGAAATAAAACAGTGGGTCTAACCCAGTGATCACTGTTTACAGAACAACATTTCAACCTAATATCTAAAGGAATAACAATTTGCGTTTCTGTAGTTTTCATTCTGGAAGCCAGAAAGGGCCTAGAGGCCAATAAACCTTTTCAGGATGTGGAGTAATACATAAGTGTAGGTCGGGCATCTGCACTTCATAGATTTTCACAATGTCACGGGCAGGTTTTTCACTGTTCTTTCTTTGAGTCTTTTATGTTCTGGTTTTGTAGTTTGTCAAAGGGAGAATACAAAAAATGGAGACAAGATGAGAAGGTGGTTTGATAATGAACCACGGCTCTAATCCATGTTGGAAACCAAAGCAGATGCGACTCGGGGGGGTTGCTGACGTCACTGTGTAGTTCCCATTGAGGAACGGTGCATGTGTTGCTAGGGAGAGTAGATTGAGCTCACAAGTCATTTTTATGCCGATTTCTCCCATTAAGGCGCCTCTCTCATTTGCGCAATTAGGCCTAGACTAATGAGAGTAATAATTACAAACTGTAAACAAATTGTGGTCTGCTGCTGTGCAAAGGCGAGATACAACAGAGTGAGTGGAGAAATTGTTCAGCAAGTTTATAGGAGGTTAAGAAAGAGAATACAAGTCCTTGATTCTGACGTTGTTATTGGGATGATTTGGCAGATTTCCATGTAATTGTAGCTTTTTCATTCTTGGAAGTATACTCTCGGGTGAAAAGAAAGTACTGAGCTAAGACTGCTGATGGCTATAGTCAGTTAGTGGTCAGAGCATACAATGGTATAATTTTTTTGCAGGTGACTGGAGCCTGTCCAGGCTGTACACCGCCTAAGGCCCATAGACACAGGGATAATGTTGCCAATTAGTCTCCGGGTTAGTTGCATATTTTGATATATTTTCACTTGCATTTAGAATTACTCCAGCTCTGTAATGTTCATTTGTAAAGTAAAGAAAGCAATAGGCACTACATAAACATATACAGCATGCAGTCTTGAACGATTCACTATCTACTTGGAGGCTCGAGCATGTACATGTTCACCCCTACAGTCCCATACCTCTAGGTCTGTGATTAAAAGTCCTCATTATTTTTCCGTGTCTGTAATGACCAGCACACACCTGTTTACTGCAGCTGTCCTCCATCATGGACTCTCTCTATCTCTCCCTCTGTTGGAGCAGACGCCTCGGAGGTGATGCGTACTTTATGGCCATAAATCAAGCAGCAAGCATCTAGTCACTTAACAATGGATGTAGAAGGGCTTTAGAAAACATCTTGGTGAAAACAAGTGGTAGTTGTATCGTCCTTAGTGTAAAGAAAATGATGCATCCCCGCTGAACTAACTTATTTTATTATTTATGTTACTAACAGACCAATAACATGATCATAGTCAAAAACAAGAGCTTAAATGAGGTTAAATTATACGTTTTTTACTTCTTCATTCCTTTGCGGGCATGCACGTCTTTGGTATTTTTTTTTTCAATTTGTTTAAATGTATAGGTCCTTGTACATATTATTTTGTGTATTACATGTTTGAACCACACCCTGGACAATGGCCAGTTCCACTACGAGCAATTTAGAGTCACTAATTCTCTAGTAAAAGCAGTTTTTGACAGTTGTACATTATAACAATTTTGAAAATAAAAACTTATACTTAACTAACTTACGGGCTCAGAAAGTACTACCCTGGGAAGCATGTTATGTAGTACCACTAGATGGAGTCAAGAGTTTCTGTCTCTGTACCTCCATTAGTCCACCACAAATGTGAGCGTCTCTCATTACATCGCAATTAAACTAGTTTCATTATTTAATTTTAATTGAATTTAAAACTGAATTAATTTCTCAATCCCCTTCAGAATAATGAGAAATTCCTGTATCTTGGGGTCCCTGGTTTGTTCAGTGCCATGTAAAGGCCACCTCATGAGTCACAACGCTTGTGCAGCACCGGTGACACATGGGCACGGCAAAATGGGTCATAATATTCTCCCTTAGTCACATGAATTCAAAATGTATAACCCTCACACCACAGTTCAGTCGGCAGTTAAAAGGCTTTAGACGGGTCACTTGAATGCAACGCGGTGCTTTCAGGGCCTAAAGCTACTACCTTCACTCAATAGCTGCTACTTGTGGCACTTTGTGGAGGGATGACATATGAACAAGCTTCTTCCATTTACCGGCGTTTTTACTTTTCAATCGAGACAATATAAAGGGACTCCAGAAATAACCGCTGAGAGAAATGCCCAAAGTGCCACGAGCGTAATGGAAGAGCTGTTAATATTTTACATTGGGTACAGTTGGAATAGGAAAGTTGAATTGCAATACTTTTGATTTAGTACTACTGATTGTTTGGCGTTCATGTTTGTGTGTATGGATAAATACAATGAACTGATATTGCTTCTTGCTTACATATGGGTAATAGACCTACCCAGTACATCTCCTGAGTTCTGTACCATTTTTACCAGATTACCTCACAACAATTAGTATTCTTCCAGGCTTTGTATGAGCGAGGCCCTCTCCTCCACCTTGAAGACTACAGAAGCGGTGGGTTTTTAGGAGTAATTTGGTTTAATGCGTTTCTTCTGGCTGTGAGCGGGGTATAATTGAGTAATCTTCCATCTGTCTGCTTTCTGAATTGTGTGTTTATCCTTATTACTTTGACTTTTAATGGGCCTCGTTATGAAATCAGGTTATGGGTTTGCACATTCCATGTTCCCATTAGCTGAAATAAAACACAGAGGGACTTCTAAAGGTCATAAAGGTAAACTCATGCTTTGCACATTACATGCACAAACAAATAACGGGGTCAATCTGGGTAACATTTGTAATGCTATACAAAATGCCAGACATTAGCTTTTTTATATATATATCTGCAGTTTTCCAGTTAGGAGGTATTATGGTTGTTTCATGCATTAGCTTATGAATGTGCAAAGGTTCAGCATAGTGAACAAGGTTTGCACAGAAAATATGGTATAGTCCTGGTTTGGTTCTGGATTAGACTTGCTTTAGACCTCTATTTAGATTTGGTTTAGTCCTGACACCTTTTCCCCATCTTCATCCATGTATAGTAGGCCTGGATTAGTCATCCATCCATCCATTTTCTTCCGCTTGTCCGAAACCGGGTCGCGGAGGCAGCAGTCTAAGCAGGGAACTCCCGCCTTCGACCACCGCCCGATCCACATTGCACCATGGTACCTCCCGC
>JAVQKC010046586.1:0-11571 GCA_036025475.1 Philypnodon macrostomus
CCCAGGCCAGCCGAGAGACATGGTCCCTCCAGCGTGTCCTGGGTCTTCCCCGGGGCCTCCTTCCGGTGGGACCTGCCTGAAACACCTCCCCGGGGAGGCGTCCAGGGGGCATCCGAAACAGATGCCCGAGCCCCCTCAGCTGACTCCTCTCAATGTGGAGGAGCAGCGGCTTTACTCTGAGCTCCTCCTTTCGGTCATGACCCAAAGCTCATGACCATAGGTGAGAGTCGGAACGTAGATTGACCGGTAAATAGCTCAGTGACTGTCATTGTCCAGGATGTACCTAGTTACTTTGACAGGCTCCAGTCACCTAACATAACAAAGCAGAAGAAATATAATTGCAGTATTGTAGATTAATGTTGAGTCATCAAAAATGAATTGAAAACAGTATTTGGTATACTTTTCTCATTGCCCAAAACCTTTTATATATAGTGTTACCTGCCAGCTACCTTCAATACTATTCAGCATTTCAGCAGTCCTGTACATGATGTTTGTGCCAATATATATCGAACCAATGTACTAAACCTAATTTTTGACTTAAAGTTGTATCCACCGACGTAATACAGTTTGAAAATATATTCTCATAAAGGATACCACCATGCTGCACAAATTGTCCCTCTGCTCCTCATCCAAACGCAGTTCTCTCTGCTAGTATTTTCAGTAAGTGTCTCTTCAAAGCAACACACTATCCTCCTCTCACAGGTGTTTGGTAGAATTTGGACCAGGACAACCCCAGAAGGGCCTCAGTGAGTTGTGTTGTCCCAGAAACATCCAGCCTCACACCTGCTCTCAACATTAATGATCAGCTTCGAGCTCGGGCACCTTCTCTGAACGCATCACTATAAACCAGTTCAGAGCCTGCGACCTTATCCTGACTGGTCACAGCCAGGCCACACACTGTACATGAAATACAGCACACTCACATGCAGAGATTGAAAAGCTTCTAGTAAAGTTGGATGGACTAACTTTTTTCATTTAAAAATGTTTTGTCACGAGAGACAAAACAGCTTATTCACAACAGAGCCGACGGCAAAGTAAAGCAAATGATGTTTCTTTGTTGGTTGGAAAATTAGGCAGTACCTTGAAACACAGTCTGCCCTTGAAGCCCAAACAAAAAAATAATCAGTAAGGTGTGTGTTGCAATATTAAAAATTTCATTTATTTGTTCAATCACTTTCTTCTGCTTGGTTCTGTGGTTCTTCTAACACTTTTCCAATTCTATACAAAGATGGTGGAGTTTATCAATGTATAGTAAACTGATCAGAAACGCTAGACATGATGCTCAAAGGCCATACACATGTTGTCCACAAGGAAGTCATGTTTGGAATGTTTGTAAATGACATGACATAACACATGCCGATGTGGTTTGTAAATGGCTTGTGATTGGTTCATCCGCAAAATGAGCAAGGGACCAGAAAAAAGTAGGCAGGACTTGTAAACCAGGTCATGGGTGGTTTCAGTCAATGGACCCAAGATGGCCGATAGTCATTTTACAATCTCAACACAAGGCCAACACTTATAAAGATACATGTACAGTCTGCTTTAAAGGTGTAGTCCGGAGGTCTCCTAAAATAAGAAATTGTTAAAAATGACTATGTGATCCTTTTCTATGATGTAATCAAGGTAATCTGATATGGGTATTATTTTACTTTAGTCCCTGGCCTCTACAACAAAATCAAAACACAATTCGTGGGTTAGCACAATCCAGTAGTAGTCCAGGTTTTGTGTGGTTGCAGTCCAGGTGAGACTCTAAAGTAAAACTGTATTGGCCAAGCATTTTTTTTTAAATGTTTAAACAATGTGAACCTCCAAACTACAGCTTCAAATCCTTATATACAATTTGAATTCACCAGTTCATCTATACATGGATCTCTTCAGACATGGAGGGAGCTGGCGGTATCCCAAATGCGTATGGTATTAACAGAGAGATAACATACTCTCCTTGCTGTGAGACAGTGCTAATCATTCTGCCCCCTAGTGCAACATTGAATTCCATTATACAGATGTGTTGCTGATTAACACATGTTTAAGAGAAATTAAAAATACATCACACATTTACATGCAGTTTAAATGTGAAAAGGCAATAATCTCTCCGCTCTCCTTATGATGATGTCGACAGTTAGGAGTCCGCACATCTGTTCCCTCTCACACACCTGTTTTGTCACCTGTCACGGCTAACACCGGTTACGGGGAAGGCCATCTCGGACTCACTTCAGCATCACTAAGTCATTTTGACGGACACCGTGTCTCCACGTTCACTCAGCCCGCTGCTCAGCCATGTGAACACACACGGCAGCTCCTCAGCGACTGCCCGCGACCTTTACACACCACACATCGGCATCATTGTCCCGTGATGTCCCTGCGCCGATGATTGCATGATTAATGGATCATTTGGTGCCTGTGAGTAATTCATTGAATAATATAATGGTAGAATGATTTGGCTTTCTTTGGGAAAATGGGTGTTATCAAGCAAATGATGGCAATTATTGTGTACAAAAAGACTTAGTGGCTCAAGCTCTGCTGAATAAATGTCAGAATAAAATATGGCAAATAACATGAGGCTGTACCTGGTTATGTGCCTAATAAATTGTGGCGTAATTATATTTGTAAGACTGATGCACATTTCTCTTATACGATATACATGTCTTATAAGATATACATACAACAAATGCACACACAAAATCTGTATAATCTGTTTGAAGTTGCATCATATGAAATAGGAGCAGGAATGGTTTGCCATTATTTCTTACATTACTAATAGTTGAATCTGTTTTCAGCTCTGGGAAAGGACTATAATCTACATAAAAGATTTCTCAAACATGCATGCATTTTGCATAATGTGAAAGTCAACGTTTTATATTCTGATATTTCTGATATTTATTTCTTGTATTCCAATATATATTACAAATAATTAAAAATAGAAAAAAATATTAAGGTATATATAATATTATTAAGATCTACTAGATTATTGGAAACATTGATATTGAGTGACATTGAACAGCTATTTCAATCTGGTTTTGTCAGTTTGATCTGGCAATAATCATAAAAAAATCTTGGTTCGTCTACTGTGCATCGCATTCAACATTTAGTCTTGTTAGTGTTGTAGCAGAAAATGCGAATGGTTTTTAAGATAGATCTCCTCTGTGTTGCCGCAGTAATGGAGCAGAAAGATGCGTGGAGGCACTGGGGATGCTGGCATCAAAATTTAATGACAAAATCTGACTCCAAAACTCCACACTGAAATGTGTCCAGAGCCATCTTCACACTGAGAATTCTCCCCACCGGATTCTCTGTCCACGTGGCATGACTCTGGAGATACCAGTGAGAGAGAGATGATTGCGCCAATATCAACATTTGGCTACATTTCTAAAACATATTGAGTTGTTATTGCTGTGTTTTTTACAATGTCTAGACTAAATAATGAGACTGGACATGCATACTAATGTTGTTTTGGAGGGTTAGTGCTATATGCCTTTATGACTTTATGACTTTAGGGTGAAATTACAGAATGCTCCTAAAATGCACTATAACATTGAAATGACTATCACCTGGTTCTACTTAAACACTAGTATTTAAGGGCATATTACATTGGAAAAATTGGCTAGTCTTACCTGGTTATCTGAATTGCAGATCGCTCGCCCTTCAACCAGAGGGTCGGTGGTTCGAGTCGCCGTCCAAGCACACGCTGTCGTATCCTGTTGTGTCCCTGGGCAAGACACTTAACCCGCATTGCCTAGGAATGAATGTGGCCAGGTCGCCACTGTAAATGAGAATTGGTTCTCAATTGGCTTACCTGGTTAAATAAAGAATTAATAAAAAATAAAAAAATCCCTATCTTCTTGATTAAGGTCCACAAAGGCCTCATATTTCATATCTCATATAGGTAAAGAATTGACTAACATTAGCAATTGTCCCTTAAAAACTTCACCCAATATTTTTGAGTTATTTACAGACCAGTCAACCTACTACAAAAATCGAACCTCTTGGCCAAAGTAAACCAGTGGTCCTAGTGGTAATGTCAAAATTAGATTGCTTTTAGGTTTAGCAATTGCTGGGTTGCAGGTGACTTCACAACATTCTATAGCCCTATACATTTTAAAGAGCGATGAGGGGCAGGAACATTACTATTTGGTTGGATAGATATAGGGGGGTAATGGACCTGGTCACTAATAAAAATGACCAGATTCAACATGAGGCTTTTTTGGAGGGATATTTCTGATAAAACATTCCATAGAGTTAATACAGAATTCCCCCCCCCCCCCCAAAGCTACTTACTACACGTGCAATACTATATCATGTGCAATACAAAATTCATCTGAAGGATTTTACCACCTGTGAAATACTCGACTTACACCTTATTTAAATCTTACCTGCACCTTTGTATTTTTTTTTTACTTTTTTATTAGATATTTATTATATTGTTACTTATCTCTTCTTACCATGTACTATTATTGCATGCTATTAGTACGTGATTATCTTAGCGAGTCTAACGGTTCTTCTGATCCTAAGCATTTCATTGCATTTTTTGACCTTGTCTTGAACGTGCATATTACAAATAAACTTGAAACCTTGAAACCTAAAACCTGCAACCCAGCAATATTTTTTCCAGTATTCATAAATATGTATTTAATTCAGTAAACAACTTGTAAGAAAACACAATTGCATCTTCTTCATCAGCACCTTGTCATCTGCATCATCATCTGAGTCGCTCTCATCATCATCATCATCATCATCATCATCATCATCATCATCACACGTTACTGACATTATCTTCAAAATTGTCATCTCCCTCATTATCATTAGCATCATTATGGACATAAATCTAATCACCAGCATCCTTGTTGTTCATCAGCTTTCACTCTCACTGGATACAGTTCGGAGGAACATCCTGGCGTTGCTCTTGTGTGAACGGATCAGGTGGCTTTGTGAGCGATGGCCTGTCAATAGCGAGAGAATAAAACATCATACATGTCATGTCATCATATGTCTGCCACCGTCCCCTCCCCCAATCAAGCTTATAGTGGTCACTTTATTTCTATCAGAGAGGCGAGGGACTTGCAAAACTCCGAGCGCTGTGGGGTGGTAAATGTCAGCAGTCATTCTTTTCATTTGTTCATAGATTGGATTGATCCAATCTTAGTGTGTATGTGTGTCTTAGCTGCTGCAGGGCATCTAAAGATTGCACATATAAATTCACTCCAATCATGCGTTGAACACTTGAGGCTCTTGCATGAACAATAGAGCTAAAAAAATTTGTATCATTTTGAAATCAACACGCACAATATAATATCACGGCACTCTGGTTTTCTTCGGCTGTAAGAGGTTTTTCAATAGATTCAATCATTTCAGTAGTAGGCTCAGAAGTCTTGATTTTATTACCTCCACCAAACAAGTTAGAGTTTTGTTTTCATTGATTTAGTGGTGTGTTTGTTGTGTATGTGTGTGTGTGTTTTAAGCAGGAGAATGGGAACAATTTTGTTGGTCACCAAGATCAATCTGAAGGTTCAACCAATATAATTCTGGATCATAACAGCTGGGTATAACTAAAATCAGTTGGACTCATGTTGAAATTTATTGGCGAGCGTCTGCATTCTTCTTGTTGGGCCGTTATTAGCTTATTTGTCTGAATCAGTATTCACAAATATAAAATTGCACGGCATTTTATTTACAAAGTTGCGGTGCAAAAGTAGATTTTTGATTTGATGTGTTGACATTATAATTCTCTGGAAATGTTCTGTACCTATTGCTTCCATGATTGGCATGTTACAGTTTAGAGCCTAAATAGCATGATCAGCGCACAACCAATTGTCGTGGTCCTACAACATGAGGTGTGACATCAGCTTGAGAGGGCGATGATGGACTTGGGATAGGGAGACGCCTGGGGGACTGACACTGTGTTTGTGTGCTGACATTTTGAGGCCAGCTGAAGAAGTGATGGGATGTAGCATTAGATAAGTGACAACGGCGACCCAGGAGCTCCCGAATCATTAGGACCAAGCTAAGTGATAATATGTCCTCAGAGATCCGCTCTGGTGAACACTAACATCGAGACTTGAGAGGAAACTGAAACCCGGCTCACGTGTAGACAGCTAAATGATGAGGGAAGGAAACATGACATGGTAAGGTTCTTTTGTCCATGAACAACATGGCTAAATTTGAAATAATTAGGCTTTGGCTTGTTATAGGCCACCGCAAAAACATGTATGTCAGCAAAAACAATTATAATATGGTCATTGTGGTGTATACGGTTTTGTATTGTAGAGCTGGACAATTAATCACATTTGCAATTTAATCTCTATTTTAAACAAATCGATTTCCTATTCTCAGAGGCACACGATTATTGGACACGTGTAACATTTGCGAGAGTTAAAGGTTCTGTGTTTACCGCACGTCACAGGCTGTGTGTGTTCGCCCCAGACTTCAATCCAGACTTTGTCCTTAATCCTTAACATGTCACAGACTGCAGGTACGCCTCCTTATCCGTGTATTTGACTGTCTTTTGGCTTAAGGCTCTTTATGAAGCGCACTCACTAATTCAGCTTGACAGCTTAGATCAAGAGTATAAACACAGCCAGTTATAGTGGACTGGTTGTAAATGATGTCCAAAACAAACACAAAAGACTAGTTCTCAGCAGAGTGTGGCCAGTAATGTGCATCAGGAAAGTGGCTACATGTGCTGCTATCGTTATGGATAAGAATAGACTAGGGCGCTACATACGTGACCCAACACACACACCACTACCGCCATTTTAACCCATGTTTTTCTCACAATGTATTTGCTGTAGTTTCATTAAAAATAATAGTAATCAGTAGTCTAGATGTCCTGTCTAAATTTTTTTAAATAATTTCCATCTGCAGTGCCCAAACAACCCAGTGTGAAGAGGAGGAAGTAGTACTGTGACTGTCTAGCTCTGCAAGCAGCTGGAGCAGCTATAGGGGGGCAGGGGCGGTAGCTCCATCTGGGGCCCCACTAAATAAAATTTTACAAAAAATGTGTTAAATCACAGCCCAAAGGTGTGATAAATCTGATTTTAAAAAAATAAGTCAAAAGCATTAGCTTGTCCAGCACAATATTAAGTTATTATTTGGTAAATAAAAATAAAAAATAAAATGGTAATACATGAAAAAGATATTTTGTTAATTAATTGTGAATTAATTCAGGAAAAATATATAAATATATATATATATATATATATATAATATTATTTATTTTTGCCAAAAATCGCACAGCCCTAAAAAGTTGTATAGGTAATTTCTGATGAATGACTCAGTTTTAGCTTCACTGTGACAAATACCCAATGTCAGAATAAAGGACAAAGTTGGAACAGTTGGAAGAAGAAGAATCAGCCAATAAATCTATTTTCTCAGACAGTTTCCTCTCTGCTCTTTGCATCTTTCACTGCATGTAAGGCTGCAGCCTATATCTGGATCTGTCAGACAGAGCCATTGCAATAGTTGATGGTTATGACGCTGCCTTGCCTTTTAAGCACCTCTCCACTGTCCTGATTCATCGCCCCATGGCCACCCGTAAAGATCACAAACGCCCATTGTAAACAGGAAATCTACTCACTAAAATAAAGACATGCACCATTTGCTCGGAGCGAATACAGAATTGCGTTAATATATTCATCCGCACCTGGAAGGAGAGTCTCATAGCCGGTCACAGTGAGATGTGCTGACACACTGAAGCCACTGCGTCCTCTTTCCCCCAAGGGCTCTGGTAATTAGATTCCAACAGGCCAAGTCTCTCAATTTCACTGGCTTTAATTGGAAACGCACACACACGGGAGATTCCACAGGTCCACGCTTGTTGATCACGGGCTAGTACCGCTCGAATAATTAATTTCAACGCCCGCCCCCCTCACACGCCTCATTTACCAATCACTCTTCTTTGTTTTATGAATTCTATTAAGTTGGCAGTTGTTTCGCCACTGTGCAGTGGAGGGAAAGATGAAAGTGGACCCGGAGCCTGTATTAAACGGTCATGGATGGGGAGGCGATACATCTGAATATGTTCCTGAGGCGAGGAGACAGACACATGGAGGAAAAGCACATGAAAATCTTCACGCTGTTTGGATGTTGTGTGAAGAGCCAGATGCTGATTGACACTGACATGGCAGCCCTGGGCCCTCTCCAGGGTTAAAAGCTCTGGTGCACCTGTATACTCAATGCCATTTTGGATAAATTAGGAGATCTGAGATGTCTGAGGTCAACACTTGAGGTGTGATGGAGAGATTTCTGGTTTGGGTTTGCAAATGTAATTGTAAAAGGATTTAGGGAGCTCTAGCCAGGCACAGTTCCCCAAGAGCAGCCCACCCTTTGTTTATTGCTTGTTACTGGCCTTGTGTCATTAAAAACCCAGTACCCCCAGGCATTTGCTAACTAACATTTCTAGCTAACAAACACATTGAATCCATGCCCTTATTTGTGAAGTCATTATATCAGCAAAACACGCTTCGGCGATATTATGGAAACACATCCGTCCACGTGTGAACCTGATTACTCAAAAACAAATTACAGGATCAATTTCAACTTTTACACATGGATTGATTTGGGTACTTCTACGATGAATATTAATTAAGTAATAAATTAATAAATTACCTAAAGCTGTGAACGCAAAAAAAAGAAGATATTTTTCATCTTTTCTAGACAGTTACATATCATCAAGATGCTGAACTGGATTGGTCTTTGGTACTTGATTAATGACAATTAATTAATTAATTGAGCCATTAATCCTGCTGAACATAAACAAAATCTCATAAATCTTGGCACAGTCATCTGGGCTAGTGTATATGTAATGTAATATGCAAATTACAGAGGTCAAATAAAGAATGACCCCTATGGGACTCTGGACACACTTACTTTGGTAGAGAGCAATGAAACTTGGTACAGTGATTCTCCACAGTGTACCCAACATAAAATAATATTATGAGCCCACCCTACAACAAACAGGAAGTCAGACATTTTGGATTGAAATGGGAGGTCAGGTATATTTGACAGCCTCTAACTTGCACATACTTTGCCCGATTAGGCTCAAACCTGAAACACCTAATTACCCCTCAACCCTGAACACATCTGACAAATATGATGCCAGTTAACTCTATAGCGCCTCCTATAGACTGAAAGAAGAATGTCGTTTTAGGGAAAAACATTCCTCAGAAACATCTAGACAAATCAAAGTCAAACAGACCCTTCCCATGTTTGTCATGGTTTGGGGGAGTGGCATCTTAATTGCTCGTTAACAATATAAAAACCCTTAGAAATCACACAATGCCTGATTAAGGTGCCCATTGGTGTCAGCCGTTGTGTCAGGCGTATGGGGGCGTTTCACCGATATACACCTTGCTGTCGGGTACGACAGCGTGGGCCTTGTTCTGTTTTGCTAAACCAACCAAGATAACAATGCATTATCATATCAGAATCATCATGGAATCATTTTTAATGCACAAAACCCCTGGATTTTGCTTCTTGATTGTAGATTAAAAAAATTTGTCAAATAAAATTTTTACAAAGGTAAAAATAAGTGTTTACCCGTTGTTATTATTGGCAGTAAAGTAATATTCAATATTTTTTCTAGCCATAGTCTCTTTTTCACTGACGACTTTTTGATGGAGGAATCATCAAAAGACATTCAGAAATAGAAAGAATTAAATGATTTTATTTTTGTGTGTTTATTTAGGAGTAACTGGCGCCGAGCAGCCGGGCGCCCCCCATTTGACCTTAGTGTGTATGAGAATTGGGACCAAGGTGATTAATTGGCATAACTTTGGTCACTGATGCATGGCATGACCCTATTTGTATGTGTAATCTAGTAAATATTGGTCTCACGCAGAGAGGCTCTTTGGGGTCATGGGGATCGGACTGTTACATAACTCGTGATACCTTGAGGAAATGAAGGGACAGAGGCAAACAAACAAGCGTTGACACCTTGGTTGGCAGTGGCATCTGTCCTGTGTGCTCCGCTGGGACCATGACCATGAGCATCTGTCAGTCGCGCATGCAAAGAGAGAGATAGAAAAAGAGAAAAAGAAAGAAAAAGCCGTAGACAGGCCAGGCAGGCGGCTACGTTGATAGTGTCCCAAATAATGGTGATAGACTTATTATTAAGAATTGGAGCAAGCAATTAAGAAAGATTGTCGAATGTGACGTGAAGCTTGAACTAGACCACACAGATGACAATCCCTAGAGAGACAGCTGACCTCCTGGGGGCATTTCACTGCTGCACCCAAGGGTCCTTCTGTCTGAGGACACATGGCTTTAAGGGATCTATACGTAAATGTACTATAGGTAAAGGTTGCAAGTAGTTAAAGCAGAACGCAGTAATTTATTTATTTTTTGCTCTGAAGCTCCCCCTACAGCTCTCTGTGGATAACACACTCTCACAAATACTCTTACTTGGCAGTGTTATACGTTATATAATAAATATATAATATAAACATTTGTGTAATTTGTTGCAAATAATTCCTTGACAAAAATCAGGTGTAGAAAATTTTACAGTGCTTTATTTTAGTGCATCCTGAGCCAGTGTAACATGAGCCAGTGTAACCTGAGCCAGTGTAACTTGAGCCAGTGTAACCCGAGCCAGTGCAACCCGAGCCAGTGTAACCTGAGCCAGTGTAACATGTGCCAGTGTAACCTGGGTCAGTGTAACCCGAGCCCCTGTAACCCAAGCCAGTGTAACCTGAGCCAGTGTAACCTGAACCAGTGTAACCCGAGCCAGAGTAACCCGAGCCAGAGTAACCCGAGCCAGTGTAACCCGAGCCAATGCAGCCTGAGCCAGTGTAACCTGAGCCAGTGTAACTTGAGCCAGTGTAACCTGAGCCAGTGTAACTTGAGCCAGTGTAACTTGAGCCAGTGTAACCCGAGCCAGTGCAGCCTGAGCCAGTGTAACCTGAGCCAGCTTTTACTACCAGAACTGGACTCAAACTAGGAATCCTCTAGTTTAGGGGTAAATGATATGACAAACTATAAAGCCAATACTAATCATTTGTTCCTATAGTTCCCGTAGGTAGTATTTTTGTCCCTATATCGCATTGATGAGATTTCTTCTTTGTAGCAAAGTTGCAAAGTCTAGATTTAACAATATCACATGTATGGCACACCCTAAAGAGGCAGCTGATATCATTGGGGTTTTTCACTACTGCATCCAAGAGTCCTTATAAATGAAGGCACGTGGTTTTAAGGCATCTATCTGCCAAGGTGTTATGGGTAAATCTCGCATGCTTTAAATCTCAAATGAGATCTGAATAAAATGTGAAGTGGCTTGAACATTGACAGTGTCTTGGATACAGCTCCATGTGCATTTGATAAGGGGTTTAATAGAGTTTGACATGGGTCCTAACACTGACAACAAAGGTCACGTATTTGAGTGAGTTGTCACGTCAAGCTCAATAAATTCTGTCAAGTCTTTTTTCTTATTCTTACAACAGTTTCTTCCAGACAGTGTGTGTGTGTGCGTGTGTGTGTGTGCGTGTGCGTGTGTGTGTGTGTGTGGGTTTGTGTGCGTGTGTGTGTGTGCGTGTGCGTGTGTGTGTGTGTGTGTGTGGGTGTGTGTGCGTGTGTGCGTGTGTG
>JAVQKC010046613.1:0-21388 GCA_036025475.1 Philypnodon macrostomus
TATTCACTAAGAAAAACGGTGTGCTCTCAACCAAACGTAACATACGCTCTAACTTCTCATTGGTTATAATGGCTGTCAATCAAACTATAAAGTTAAACGTCCAGGTCCTTCGTCACAACTGTATTAGTCAAAATGTAGGGTAATAGTCAGTTCATTTTTCAGAAAGTGCTTGGAGAGCGCACTAGACAAAGAATCTAAATGTAAATAGCCAGAGGCCCATTGCTAGATTGTTTTCTAGGTGTGAATGGTGGTTTTCTGTTGAACTGTAAATGCGTCCTGGCCTGGGTTATGTGTTGATGTACAAAGCTAGCATCTGGAAACATGATTATTATTATTTTTTATGTTTTATCTAATTGAAAAATCGGTCTATAACTGATTGTTTTAACATCCAATACATACGGCCATCTTCCATATCTTACAAAGTCTTCTTGATGAACTGAATGAGAATGCATCAAACCATCGCTTTTGTTTTGGTGACGACTTAAACAGGCACTTTGTACTTTTCCTCCTCAAAATGATTGTTTTCCCCAAGCTTTCCCAAAACAATCCTCTATGGAGATACACATTTGCCTGACATCAATTATTTCAAACATGACAAAGTACTGTAATTAAAACTCAATATACACAGCAGGACAGATGTGAATACTCAATAGAAGCCATAAAACAGCCGGTTAAAACGCCCCAAAATAGAAAAAAAATCATGTTTGGTGATTATATTTAGGCATACCAGAGACATTCTTCAGTGTAAATTTTGTATGCTGAGAAATTCCCAATTCCCAATTAAGCTAATACATGCTAGCTCTACCAGGCAGACAACACATACATAAATGCTGTGGCCTCATTTAATCCTTTATGATGCCACTTGAATTTGTAATGATTTTAATTAGCAAAGGTGCAGTAAGAATATACTATGTGGTGTACTGACACCCTTGGGTGATGGGGGCCAATTAAGAATATATGCTGATCAAACAGGCTACTCTTGTGTGCTTCACATCTGGAGCTTATGCAGCTATAGAGGAGGGTCAAGCTTTAATCTACAAACAATATCTTACAATATTACAAAATAAAATGTTAATAAAATGAATATGGAGTAAATGCTTTTAAGATGAAGACTTTATAAGAATGGACAATCAAATGTGAAATTATGATAAAGATCTGGACTCAAAACATACTTAAAGAGTAAACCAGAGCTAATAGCATACAGGTCTAACAGGTCATTAAAAGCTCAATACGTAATGTAAAATCAACCACAATAATTGAAGATATATATTTTTTTCATTTCATTATAACATCATTCAATTTGAGTCTCCAGATACTTATATTGACAGTGAATTTCTGAGATTGAAGACCAGAAATTGAACATGATTTTATGGGAGGTGCAGATATTGTAACTATGGGCAGTTCTATACACTATACCGTACAATGCTCAGCCAGGCCCATTACTTACACCACAGTGATACTAACTAACAAAGCCATAAGAGAAATCCTTTCACAATCAAACATTGATGACTTTTCCCTCCAGAGAGACCAGCTATTTTTCCCACATCACTTTGTGAATGTTGCCAGATCCCCAACTGCCAGAGCTTTTTTAATTGTATTTTCAAATGTTAATATTATAAAGAAATGTCTTTTCTTATATGTCACATCTTATTCCTCATCTTTTAACCCTTCTCTTTCTATCATTAGGCGTCATGTGAGTAATGACACTAATGAGCATGTGGAGTTATGGGATGGTTTATCATGGGCCAGAAGACATGCCCAATTAAAAACATGAGCTATTATTTTGTATTATTTTGATCACATAAGGGAACTAGGAAATATGGCTTTACACAACATTCAGGGAAACATAACATTGACTCTGTTTAGGCCTGCCTTTCTTGGGTTAGACATGGGTTTGTCCTGGGTTAATACTGGATTCTTTCAGACTTGCCGGGGCTTAAATACATTTCATAGTTTGGTTTAGTGCTGTTTAAATAAATAAATGATGATCTAATACAGCCGTTCCCAAAATCAAGAGTTGCTGTGGCCCCTTAATGTTAAATCTTCTTTCAAAATACAAAACATAGTCACCTATTTCACTGATATTTTTATTTACAACACAGTCTATCCCCTATACATAGCTTTAAAATCATATTTTTGGGGAAATTATATATATTATGTAATTATATAGTTCTAATTGTGTCAAAGCTAAATTTATTTTCATAAAATTTTTGTTGACTTTCTGCCCCCCCCCCCCCCTGCAGTGCCTTGGCCTTCCCCAGTTTAGGAACCACTGATCTAATATTATACACCTTCTTTCAGCCTAAAGTATAGATATGTTGAGGTATTTATCCCATTCACAGTTTTTGGACTTAAATCTGTGTACGGTCCTGCTAGGAAATCAACAAAGATACAAATATTTGCATGTAGTGCCTGTAGACAATTGTACTGTACTCATGCGCATATCTTCACGTTTTCCTCCAAATAGCTCATCAAAAAGACAGTGAATTTGCCATTTCTATTCTGTCACAAAGGATGCATTTGGTCGTGCATGTTCTATTGTGCGACACTATTTGTTTGGAGAAAATGAAATCAATACTTCAACACTTTCAAAAGACATCTCAGTATCAGTTGTGCATGATCCTAGATTTCAGTCTGGGAATTCTGAAGCATGCCTAAGAAACCATTACAGCAATGATCAAGCATTGTTAGCATTTTAGCTTTGGACAGGTGTGGCTGGCTTGTCAGGTAGCTAGTGAGAGTGATAACTGCATATTTGAAGATCCATAAAAAAGGCGTCCATATCTTTGGAAGTCATATCAGCCACCATGTTGAAATACGGCTCATCACTTTTATGTTGCAAGCACAATCGGCCGTTGGGATGTGAAATTAATACGAGTGATGCACCATCTGTTATAAGGGGCAGTGGCAGCTATGAAGAAACTGGCTGAAGCCTTGTAGAGGACATCTTTAATTGGAAACCTCATATGAAAGGCATATACATGTCATATAAACTGATTTGACGCCATGACGGCTGAACTGGATTTATCTCAGCAACAGCAAGACTCAAAGAGAAACAGACAGGAGATGCTCACCAAAGTAGAGCATGTATTAGACAGCACTTTATTTAAGATCAACCAAGGATCCTGACAGGATACAGTACACATAGGCCTATAGCTTTTAATAACATGCTATAGGGGCGTAGGGCTACAGGGCCTGAAATCGAATCCTTATTGATCACTCAGCGGCTGGATGCTGGAAGTCTTACGTTTGAGATGCATCATTTAAAGCTGTTCTCTCATCTTCATCTTCATCGCCACAAACACGCTCGGTTCTTTACTTCTTTGTTAAAACCATTAGGGAAAACATGAGGCAGTCTTTGTGGTTTATTAGAGCATTGTGGAATAAAAGTACTTTCTAAACCAGCTGATTCAAGGTTTTTTTGACAAGCTTTAGGAATTTGCATTTTAGTCATGCATCTAAATCTGACCATTTATGCAATATATGTTGTATCACGTACACAAGGCTCGGGCATATAGCTTAAAAAGTAGGTCTATGGAAGACGTAAGGGACATTTCTTGACCGATACCAATAATTTAATTACCAACATGTTTTATGTTTGTTGAAACTAAGAAATATACATAAACATAACTGCTTTAAATATATACATAATCCACAAATTATTATTATTATGATTTTTGTATTACATTTTATCAGCCTAAAGTTAAACATTTCAAGTGATCTTTTATTTCTCTGGCTTTCTCACCCTAAATATTAGAAGCTATCCTTTAAGAACAACAGATTAACATCATCCATCTGTACAGGCCGATAGCGATATCAGTTAAAATTGTATATATCCTCCAATGCCGATGTTGAGCCGATATATCTGTGCATCACTAGACGTAACCCATGAACACGCAAGGCCCGTGTGTGGAGTCGGATCTGATATGACTATCCAGTTTGAACGTGTGATGCTCATGCAATGCTCCAACCTGCAGCTGGGATAAAAATCAATCACATCACAAACCCCCCTTTCTTCTCCCAAACAAGACCTTTTACTGAGAACAGCCATCTTAGGTCACATGACCATAGAGTATCATGCAAATGTGTCTCCAGCGTCCTCCCACTGCTGCATATGGAGAAGAAGTCATGGCAGGTGAATAAAAAGTGAACTGTTTGAATGTTTTTAATGCTGTGATAACTTAAAGCTCAATCATAGATGGAGTCAATGAAAGTATTTTTAAATGTATAATGGGAGGCATATAAAGGAAAACACATTAATGACAGTGAAATGATAAATGAAAGATTGATTTATTCAACAACAAAGAAATTGTTGCATATTATGTTTACACTTACCAAAGCTTACCTATATAACAGTATATATGGTAAAATCATCAAAGACATTAACTGCACAACCTTAAATTATGATAGTAGTTTTAGGTTACTACAGTGTATTATATAATATATCATTATATAAAATAATTACTACAATGGAAAATATTCTTGTTTTCTTCTCCTCTTCCACGACTTTGATTCTAAAACAAACTAAGAAATATGAAGTAAATCATATGTGGTACAGTTGGGCAATGAGACAGTACAATGCATGGGTTTCTGGCTGTGCCATATGCTACCACACTTCAGCATGGTGAATACACACTCAGATTTAACAATATTTCAAACCTTCTGCAAAATAAAACATGACAATAGCCAAAATGTATCAAATGTATGTTGTTTCTACATAAAAATGTGCTACACACAGTGCTACATGTTAAATGTACACAATAAACAACATTTGTGTATTTAGTATTTCTGTATTCTTGAATTTTAAGGAATATGCAGCCACAAGAATAATATACATGTTAATTGTGAAAGTAATATCATAAAAACGGTTCACTTCAGACTTTCTTCTTGTCCATGGGTGGGAGGCACACACTGTCAGTCATCACCGCTTCATTGACCAAGGACAATTGTTGTCGTAAAAATGCTCTTTTTCTAGAACTCCACATTATCAGTGTGTGTGCTGGCTCTACTAACAACCTCTGTTCTGTATTCACAAGTGTGTTCATTTTCTCCAGAAACCACAATGAGATCTTTGTTAAATAAGTGCAAATTTAAGCAATATATGTGTATTCACGTGAGTCTGAACGTAATGGCCGCACTGCTGGGCAGTATGGATATTGAAAGTAATCGCTATATATAATATATTTTGTAGGGACATGATAAATAGCTTAATTTATATTTTTTTTTATAAACATTAGTTGTATTTTTTTTATTGTAGGACGTTTTTTATTTTATTTTTGCTTGTTATTTTCTACAAATTGTGTAATTTAACAGAATAAATAATGAAGGTGTGTTTATGAAATTATTTATCTTGAGAAAGTAGATATTATATTTTCTACATAGGCCGGTCTTCAAGGACCTTTAGCTACATTGTTCCTGCTTGCCCTTCATCATAACCTCGGATAAGTTTAATAAAAACACAGACTACGGCCATTAGCGTCAACACAAAACACTCTTTTTAGAATCAATTTCAATTTTAAACACCCTCTTGTTTCTTCTGCGTATTTTGGCTACGCTTCCACAAACCTCGTGCAGGCGCCTTTAGAAAACGCTAGTCCTCGCAGAAGGCTGCTCCATACGCGCGTTCAGCTGGACTCCTTCCCTAGCGCTGGCTATTCTCGAGGCTCGCCTTCGCTTGTTTTCACAACTTTTTATAATAATTACGCATCGCGGGTTATCCCAAAACTAACCTCCATTATTTTAAATAGGCTATCTAACATATAATTTCCCCCCAAAAGCGCCATTCCCTTTGATTCACGCTTGACTCATATGGCTTCAGGGCCAATAGGGGTCCGCCTTTGGGACGCCTGGAAACAGTCTCGCCTTATCCCCTTTCATCATCTTTGCAGGGACGCCTTGAAACCGGAGGGCCAGTTATTGCCTTTTTCTCAGACAGCCCAATGCGGACTGGCCAACAGCCAATCAGAGCCTTGTTTACACTCTGTGACTGACAATGCTCTGGCGCCACGCCAGCCAATAAAATCCCTCCATACTGAGGGATCCATTTGTAAACGTTTTGCTAAATGTTATACATCTGTAATAAGACACATGTCCACAGTCCACAGAAACGACCTCAGCATTTCGGTTAGAATCCCAAACTGCAATGTAGCTTTGGATAATTCAGCCCATTGAAAAATGTAGTCTATACATTTGTCCCCAATGATAATTAACATAATTTACAATATGAATTTTATAAATAAGAATATTAACACATGTCTTTTTTAATGGCTTTGTGTTAACAATGCATTAGAACGTACACCTGAATAAGGTCATGTAGCTTAGATGCGGTCCATATAGGCCTACTGTTATTTTCCAATAGGATTTTGACTTCATAATATTCTAAAATGCAAAGCACGTTCAGATTCATTCCATTCCATTGTATGGAAGGCCAGTGACACTATCATAACATCATAACTGTAGGCTCCTATTCTGTTCAGCCTGCTCTGCTAAAGACAATGTACAATTCTAGATCTGTTTAGCATGCGAAGTAAACCCTACAGTCTGTTATAAGTACAGTCGTATGCAGCTCGATGGTTATTTCACCTCTGCACAGAGGATGCCAACTGGCCAAATCCTTTAGATCCAGCGCTTTAAATCTGGCGCTCTTTCCTGTGTTTGGCGTGGTCAATCCGGGTTGTAATGGCAGCCAATCAGAGCCGTGTTTTCTCTCCGAGCGGGCGGCACAAACTTATTACCATGCCGCTATCCGACCAATGGTGAGGCGTGTTTACCCTGGCTGAGACGCGAGGCACGCAGTTGCACAGGGAGAGAAACCGCTGCCTTGAGATCCGAGCCGCGATCCAGCCAGGCCGGAAGCCCCAGTCCCACTGCTTCCATGACTGAACCAGCGGGCTCCTGCACAGCCCCACATGGATAAACTGTAGGATTTCACTTGCCACATGCTTTATTTCAGATTTTGAATTTAAATGGGCTTCGCACCCTACACCTTCCCTCCCAGTGATTTGTGATTTTATATTTTATTGTTATGCAAGGATTTAACATACCAGTAAGTAGTGATTTTATATATTATACTCATTTAGGTAGTAATTAAATAAAGCGCTGGTTGGCCAGTAAAGGGGAGTTTATTTTAGTAATTGAATAAACGCTGTGCAATTTCTCATTTAAAAATAATATTACAAATCCGTGCATTCTTATTCTAATTATATATATATAACTATTATCTTATTCTTTGAAAAGCACAGGCCTATAAAATAAAATTATGGAAATAATTATTTACGGACTTTTTAATAAACATCGTTGAAATGATCTTTTTAATGATTTTTTTAAATTACATTTGTTATAAATATGTTTTGGCGAGGCACTGCTGGTTGGGGGTCATTTCTAAACCTAAAAAGATCCGTGTTCGAGAAGCTATACGCGGAGAACTGACTCTGGGAGATCAGCGGTACACATGTTTGTAGGCGGCCGTGCCGAGAAGCGTTTATCTCGGCCAGCTCGGCCACACCGAGCCGCCAGTCTCGCAGCCCGATACAAACCTTTACGCGTATTGATTTACCAGTGATTCCGCTTTAAATTGTATAGAGTGAATGTAACACACGGTTCATATATATTACATTATATTTAGCCATAAGGTTTTTGATCCGAGTTTTATATTAATTGTATGTTGCGTATGTTTGTGGGCGCTATGGCACAAAATAATCCCCGTATTGCGCATTGTTTGGATGCGATATTCTAACCAAAAACATCAAATATTAGTTGTCCAACGATAAAATTGCCCGAGTGGACATACAGTGTGTGAATTTATCAGCGTGTCGTGGCAAGGTAATGGCTGACTGCCGAGCACTTTCTCAGCATGGAGACAAAGGCAGTACTCCTGATGGGCGGCCATTCACCTTGGATCTCTGCTGCACAGCGTACGAACAAACTCGAGCTAAAACATGCACGCTGACGTTTTTATACTCGCGTTTGTCCTTTGGGTTATTCGTGCATATCTCGCATTTGACCACGAAGCCCCGGTAGTTCGGCTCGTAGCCTATGGCAGGGACCAACCACTAAGGAAGGGTGTATTGTTGATCATGCAGCCCTTGGTTTGGCTGCATAGGAGATAATGGTGCTGGGATGAAAGAGACTAGAATATGCCCGCTCGATTCGATTCGCTACATAGTGCAATTTGGACGTTTTGTGTGTTTTATATTGTGTTAAAATTACAGTTTTATAGATTTACTTAAATTTTGCGGATATAAAAACTGAGCATTTAATACACTGCAAAATGAGTAGCCTACATCAGTTTCCCTGATTTTTAGGTGCAGCTCCCCTGTAGAAGTAGCCTGATCATATTAAAAATAAACCACAGTTGCCAGAAACCCAAAGGCCCAACTGTCTCTATTTTAGACACACAATATCATGCATGTGTGCTCTTTTATGTATTCTGTCTGTTTTCTATCCGGACCATATACTCGTGGCATTGTAAGCTGTATATTGTAATACATTGTTTGATTATCTGACCTGAAATAGGTCAAAGTAGAAAAAGACAGTGAGAGTGCAGTTATTCCTATGCACACACACTCACGTGGACGCGCATGCACGTGCGTATGTGCGCTGTCATACACAAACAAAGAGGGAGAGGGTTCGTGCGTGTCTTTCAGCACCTCGCGCATTGTGGTTGTAAAGCTTCAGTAAATGCTGATTCAAGGCACTAGATTTTCAGATTGAGTCTTTCTCCTGAACTTGACAAACACGCTCCAGTCACATGTGAGGTAAAAGTATGTAGCTGCCGGTTTGTGTTATATAGGCACACTCGTGATGCCTTTTGTTGTAGCGTCATTAAAATAGTGTGAGGGGTAATGAGAAGTGGATGGAGGTGACAGAAGTACAAACCGAGACAATGGCACACGCAAATGAAGGCACTATCACCTGCTAATGTCTGCGAACCCAAATAACTGAACGTGTGCTTCACCCATTCGATGCAGGGGATTAAGCGGACCTTTTAAAATGCAAATTGGCACAAAATAGTGCACGGTTTGTGTCAGTGAGCGTCTGCGGAGCATCTCGCCTCCTTATGATGCATAGGCCTATGGCTGATCAATAAAGCTCAACGTGAGTAGCGTGGCTGACCGGCTGCACAGCCTGTGCAATCACACATTTTGCTGAATTATTTTGGTCGAGATGTTGTTTAGTAGTCGTTCTCCTCACGTTCACGTTGACAGCACATTGCGGTATCCATGTGTTGTAGACCAATGGATATGTTGTAATAGTTCTGTAATTTCTTTTTGACAGAAAAGATGATTGGGGGCTGCGTATTTGGCTGGAGAAGCCTGCGATCGACTGAATGCAACACATAGATCTCGAAGAGAGGATTCTTATATGGGTTGCATCTGATTTTCCTGAGCTGCCCCATCCGGATTTCGGATTACTCTGCCTTCTTCGGAATGGAAGGACGGGATTTCGCGGCTCAGGCGCACCTCCTGTCGGAACGGGGCGCCCTGGTGCATCGAGCCGCCTCTCGGATCGCTCCCTCCGGACACGGCTCTGTGCAGCATGCCGGTCACTTCCCGCCGGGGAAATACTATCCCTCGCACATACCAATGGCTCCCCACTCAGGTCAGTCAAACACTTACGTGCCTTTGTCACTCCACAACTACTGTGGCTGCAATAGGCTGTACGTACTGCCAATAATAAGAATGCGTAAAGCTCGTGCGCAAAGGCTACACGCTGAGCATATATTCAGTGGTCTGCAATACGCGGTATTGTCATAGACGGGCCTTTGTTTAATATAAAAGGTTGACACTCTTCAAAGATCAGATAATAAATCATAGAAATGACGTTTACACAAGGCCTTCAAGAAGGAGTTCTGATCACACAGAACCAACATTTACAGCGGAAATATATCAAAGTAATAAAGGCGCCTTAGTTAAGTAAATGCCAGGGTTTTTTAGACTGGCATTTGAGGTTTTTTTTTTATTTTGTTTAGCTGGGTGAGAGCACCGGTTATCCACAGGCACAAGTGCAGACTGTAAATTAAGCTTTTTCACTCAAATGTAAGTACACCCAGAGATGATCCACCACAAATATAAGGCCACTTCCACAGGTAAAAAAAAATATGTACACCCCTATATTATACAATTATTGCATTATTCAATTATTCATTATTTGTGTCGTAAATATATATTTTTTATGAGTTTATGAATTATTTGTTGTCCACCTTATTTCTGCAAATATAGTTGATTGTGTGTGTTTTAACTTTTCAATAGTGAATGTTGATCTGACAGTGACTTTACAGTTTGTGTATTTGCTCTCGACATTGTACTTGGTTGTAATCAACAATTTTTTTCAGCTCATTGTTTTTAAAAGGGCTCTGCAGAAATGGAAAAAAGAAAAAATAACTGCATACATGAAGTATAATTAGTCATTCAGTAGAATTCATGGGAACAGTTCTCTATTCATCTTCTCGTTCTGCTTTTGACAGCACACACACACACACACACACGCTCCACACAGGCACCCACATGCCCACCGACACACACAGACACACACTGAGCCTGTATGTTGTATTTCTTTTCATTTAGTCGGATGTTGAGCGTAATGCTTCTACAGAGTAATGGTGCTTTTCCATCCAGATATGACATCCACATGAAGACGACCCTTAAATGTCATATATAACCAAACAAGTGCATTATTGTGTTCACTGCTTGTATAACACATACTAAATATTGGTTTGTAAAATCTCCAAAATACACAATTCAAATTAAGAAATACATTTACATTGTTTCCATTATTTAGTTACTGTGCTGCTGGGATGTGCCACCTTTGATTTATTATTTTAATAATATCTGAAAATGTCAAGCACGCCATAACGCGAGGTGGATGAGCACTGAGAGCATAATTCTTAATTATACTTTGCAATAAGGTGACAATTTGAAAAGTTAATTTAAAATGTGTATGTAATGGTGAATTTAATTATTTTACATTTGAGAGCATTTTTGGTACAGATTTGAATTGTGTGTTGAGATATGTTATTATATCAGTCTTGCATCTTGTATCTCAATAAGGATAAAATGTTGACCCTAGACGCTCCCGATTTAGTTTTCTCCTGATTGCACCTGTCATTAGCGTCCCGTCAGGTGTCCCGTGTGCAGGCGTCCCGTGTGCAGGTGTCCCGTGTGCAGGTGTCCCGTGTGCAGGTGACCTCTGGACAAACTGAGCACGTTGTTTGTAGAGGGCAGTGGATCCCTTCAATTTATCTGCACATTCTCCCCGGGGAATAACCCGCACACTGGTTCAGATGAATACTTAACAAAGAGCATGAATATTTCAGTGTTGATGTAAAAATGCATTCAGAGGCAGGTTTCTGATATGGCACTTTGACAGATCTCTGACTTTGCCGAGGTATTTATCATCAATGTTCTTCCACCTTAGCTGATGAAAAGACTGATGGCTGTTGCAGCATGTCTCCCTTGGCAATGTTTTTTGCTGTGTTTCAAAATGTGAGCATGTTTTGTGAGATTTTTTTGCAAACACTTGAATTTGGCGATATACACGTCCATACTCACACTACACACTAAACTGCTCAAGTTAACCCTACTTTCTATTCAACGGATTGCCCTATTTGACTTTATCTCAGACTCAGACAGTGTTATTGTTCAGAACTGACATGCCATATTGATAGTTTTTCCAGCATACAGTTGAAATTAATCCGTTTTTTTGTGAATTAATTGGTTTACCTTCTGCTTTTTCCCAGCAACTATGGGCCTTAGGTGGGGTACACCCTGGGTAATGGCCAGACACTTAGAAACACACAGACAATCATGCGCTCTCATTTTCATTCACGCGTTGCAATTTTCAAAAGTAACTTGAAGCTAATACATACAAAATACATACTATTTTTATGATTTTGTTTTTCTCTTTTGTATTTTTTTTAATGTAAAGTTAACTAGTCCGATTTTTACAGTACCCATTCCTGCCCAGTGAACCGTGTTGAACAGCATTGGTGGAGATTGTGTCAGCGTGCATTTGCCTCTGTCCATCTTCACCTACTACAAGCCCGTCATTTGTAATGCATGTCAGGTGGTGGATTTATAGTTTGCACTTGCAGCGCTCTGGGAACGTGACATTGGTCCAACTTCTTTGTGCATGTGTGGGGAGTGAGATGCCGACTTGTAAACTCAACTGGTGTTTAATTCGGCCAATTCATTTACAAGGACTTTTCAAATTGTAATTTCATCTGGGGGCATTATCCTGGCTTGGCTGTGAGGCTGGGATTCAGATGTTGAATAGTGTCAAAGCGGTCTTTACTGCTGGCATTTATGGCCACTGTCTCATCTTTCAGCCATATTGTCCTGATCAGTGAGTTTGGCCGCAAGGTGTGGCTGTGTGAGAATGACAGAGGGTTTGAAGCTGTTTGTAGTAAACGCTCAAAATATGTACTCACTGGGTAATTAGAAGGTTGCAACCAGGTTATTGGGCAAGACACTTCACCATCTTGCCTGATTTTCTGCATGCGATTGTTGGGGTGTGCTTTTGGCGGTGTTTGGCCAGGCTGTAGGTGTGGTACGGCTGCCACATCTCAGCCCCAGGACAGCTGTGGCTCAGTGTTTGACTGTGGAACGAATGAATAATGCTTTTGAAAGGCACTATAAATCCCAGTACATTATTTTTGTGTCATCCTGACCAGCCACACAGGACAGCCTTCCTTCCTTGCCTCCTCCTGCATGTGTCTAGCAGCACTTTTCTTTCCAGCAGGAAGAAGACCCATCTGTCTGAGGAACAGTGGTCCTTCCTGGCCTTCTGTTTTAGCCGGCCTCCCTCGCCCTGGGCTATTGTTGCCGCGACCATAGCTTTGTGTGTGTTTTTACGGCTGCTGTTAAAGATAAAAAACAGTCCTTTCTGGCCCTTTATTGTTTTCTGGGTAGGATGTCCCTGTCATTCCCTTGGTTTTTATATCCTCACTGGATATCCGAACTGCCTCCCCCTTCAAAGGTTAGAACTGTCTGTAGCTTCTCCCAGTCTTTTTTTTTCCAAAGGAGAATAAATAACTTTACAGAGACTTTTATTGAACGTCTCATTGCTGAAATATCCCATGGGTCTGTGGTTGTTGGGACGACTCTTCAAAGACAAACACAGGTGCTTGGTGGAGTTAGGAAAAGCGTGCTTACAATCAGGGTCCTTAAGAGAATAAACATTGTGAGTGTAGGTGAAGGTTGTTTGTGCAAAAATTGCAATGTCTTCTTGTGCGTGGCCTTGCTGGATTTGCAGTTCATGCTCCCATTTGTTTTCACTATATACAGTGATATAGCAGAAGAAAAAGAGCCAAAATTGTATCCAAGAAAGAGTATTGTACGTTCTTATTAGTTAAGTAACAGTAACTGAAGTCACTGAAAGGAATAAGTATATATAGATTACACAAAGCTTTTGAGAGGGGGAGTATCTCAAAACTGCTCAGTATTATTACTTCAAAATTAATTTCCTATATAAAAAGAATGGTGCATCAAAAATACTCTTTGAAGTACAATGTATTCAAATAGTTACTCAAGTAAATGTACACCGAGTAAACTCTCTGTTGGTGACTTATGGCTTGGATAGTTATTCGATTATTGTATTGCTTTTTGTCCAGCTCAGTGAAAATCTTATGTCTGTATTTTCTTCCCAACTTTGTGATCTGTTGAAAGAGGTGTGTCTGCGTGAATACAAACTGTCAACATATATAAGGTTTTCTTAAATATAACAGTAAGAAGCTATTTGTATCTAAAGCTGCTGTGGATGTGCTGTGACAGAATGTGGGTCCGAGGCCAAGATCCATTTGGCACAATGCTTGGAGCCGCCCTTGTCATTTGCCTCAGCTGAAAAAGCGAGTGAGAAGCGTGCTCGTTGTTGGGCTTGTTTGTGGATTGTTGTGAGATCACACAGTTCATACACAATGTCACCGGAGTCCCCTTGTATAGTAGAGGTGTTGCTTGGCATCCTACACCTGACTGTAATAGCACCTTGCTTTGGTGCTGTTACCATCTGTCACCTTCCCCCGACACTCCCACCAGAAACCGAAATCACCTGCATGGGCAGTCTGGAGACTCTAAGGGTTAGGTCTCTTTTGTCCATCTCCTGTATTTGTTACTCTTACAAGCTCATAAAATTATTTAAATTATTGACTTAAAGTTACGACTTAAAAGTGTATTGACTATTACAGAATTTAAATACAAAACATACTTAAGCAAATACACCTGTCCACATGTGAAGTTAATAGACTTGTCTTGTCCATGTCTGTGTTGTTAGGGCTTAAGTAATATAATTACTTAGTTTAAATGTTAAAATAATCAAATAAAAAAACGTACTATCCCAACTTTATTTATCATACCAATGGCACTATAATTCTAAAGAGCAAGATAAAAACGCACACACAAAACACAATTCAAGGCTGACAAGGCCATAAGGTACACATCTTTTGGAAATCTGATGATTTATTAGTTTACATAAGCACTTTAAACACAGTTTATATTATATGTTTACTTTTCTCATATTAATTCGGACTTTGAGACTTAAGCTTTTTTCTCCTGCTCTATAGACAAAAGAGTTCTGCTGGTGGCTGTGCTGCCTCAGAAGCGACCACTTCAAAAGGCCCGCCACCCACAACACGCCGTGTGGCACGGTGCCACTGAGCCTTTGCCTTGAGCGTAGGGTGTGCACTCAGGACACACACAAAGGGGACCCACGGGTGAGAACGACTGGCAGGGCAATACCTCCTTGTATCAGGTTTCACCAGATTGAATTTCAAAACCCTCTCATCTATTTTTACCCTTAACAAGTGAAAACTTGCATGAAGTGTCAAAAAAGTCAAAGAAAGTCTTTGCAAACACATAAACACAAAACTCTTTAAAAGGTATGTTTAGAGTTTTATTTTCATTCCTTCCCTACTCACACACACACACACCCACGCACACACACACACACACACACACACCCACACACACACACACACACACACACTACAGTATGTGGCTGCCTCTCAGTGGGGCAGCCCCAGGCTCACCTCTGTGCATAGCTGTGTTGCATGTGACAGCTGTTAGACATTATTAACAGCTCAAGCAGAAAATCCAGATTACTTGTTTTAAATTTCTATTTTATTATTGTAATCGCTCAACGGAAGAGCACAGTAACGCCTAGCCTCTATTGTTGCATGCAGACTTGTGGTCATTGACAATGCTGTGTGCATACGAGTGTGGCTGTGTTTGGGTGGGTGCATGTGAATGGTTGGGAGGGGAGCGTCTCCAGACTCCCCCCACTGGACTCAGGCCCCCTGAGGAGACCTCAACAGGTGCATTCTGTTGTCAAACAACAAATGTCTGTCCCTGTCCCTGTTGTCAAATGTCTGTCCCTGGATGCTGCTGGATTGTGGGCTACATTTTTAGTACATTCATTTATTTTTTTTGGTTTGAGATTAAATTAAATTGAGTTTCTTTTTCTTAAATAGTCAATAATAATCAGATATCCATGTGGATAATGTGGCTAAACAGTTTTTGTTTCTGCTGACTGAAGACTGAATTAAGATATTTTGTGGTAGTCAATGTTGATACATGATGGTGTTATTGATTAGTTTACTTTATTGAAGATGCACTTAAATGTATTATGTCTACCTGCATTTTATTGTTATATCGGATCTTCTAACTCTAGCAGTTAGGAGCCAGTCTATTCACATACAATATGGAGACAGTCTGCAGTGGTTTAGGTGGGACAGAGCACAGATAAACTTAAATAATGGCCCATGTCTCTGTAAGTGTCAATGCAACAGCGGGTGGCGGTGACATACTGTACCAAACAATGAAGTGTGCTCTTAATATATGCAGAGATTTTCCATTAAATATACATGCAGTGCACCTCTCAAGGATATGTCAGTCCTTTTGTGAGAAAACAAAGATTAGCATCAGGAATTCCATTTTAATAAGTATCTTGGGACATCCAGCCAGCTGCCGAGTCCACAATACAAAAGAGACTTGTTGCATATTCCCATTTTCATTTTTCCATACTTCCTTCCATGGCTTTGACCCTTTGACAAATTCCATCCTATTTTGTCTATTATTTATTTTTATTTATTTTTTTGTTACTGATATTTTGTTGATATAATGTTTCCTATGTTTTTATATAATGGAAAGAAACTTGAAAATAATATATGGATATAGGGTGTCAAAACGTATAAAGACTTTTGAATTGTCTTTTTCTGGCTGTTTTTACATCTAAATTCCTTTTGCACAATAGGTTAACATCCACCATCTATATTATCTGATACCAATATCAGTCAATCCTGTGATAATCGGCATATTGATCTGACCCATATGCATTCCTTAATGTAAATAAATAAATATATATTAAAAACAATTCTTTCATAGCTTCCTTAATTTTCAGAAACCTTCTGATTTCAGTATATATCCCTTCTGCCAGTGCTGACCACTAGGCTACACTGCCTCCACTCTCCGGTATACTGTGCCCTTAGGATCTGGGGCAAATGACTGGGTCCGCAGCAACAGATGTGTGTTTGTCTGCCAGCACTGCATTAACTCTGCTCCCGATGCGTGGTCACTGACCTCCCCTCTGGTGACGGGGGAGGGGGCACATGCACATGATAGACATAAAGGGACAGACATAGAAGAAGAGATGAGACTGACAGTGAGACTAGATGCAGAGTGTCACATGCTGTCATACACTTACTGGTCAGGCTCAGGCTGATGTGTACTACGCCACACGTACACAAACACACATACATCTCGTCTCCCAGGAGGCTGGGAGGCTGGGAGGCCAGTGGGACAGAGCGAGCTTGAGAGTATTTCTGTTTATATCTAATTATAGAAACAGGACTATTTCTGCAGCGCTCTTGCTATTTTTTATATCCTTGTGTGAGTGAGTGAGGGGGAGAGGGAGCAGACTGAGTGAGAGAGAAACAAAGCTCTGACAGTCTTTTCTCACAGAGCGGTTATCTCATCCTCTGCTCTCGTCTGCAGGCACCAGTACACTATAGTACAGTAGAGCACAGACAGAGAGGAGGAGCGTGTCAGTATCATAAGCCCTCTCATTCTCATGTAACGTCAGTGTGCAAATTACTAGAAGCAAAAAAGCTGCACCGCTATGAATTTTCCTGTAAGTCTAATTGAAACACACAGACCGTTATACTGATATATTACTAACTCCTGCCTTTGTCCAACAGGCCTCACCTTTACTCACTTAATAATACTATCCATTACATTGGTCAAAACATAGAACTCACAGACCTGGTGTTAAATACACTTTATAGAAAGGATCTATTTATAAGGAGTGCAGTGGGTATCCTCCAGCGTGGCGACTGATATGGAATAAAGTGTCTGTTGTTATCGGGAGGCCAGAGGGAAGCTATCAGGGAATACTTTGACTTTAGGCACACCTGAAGAGGAGAGCACAGGAGCGAGTGAAGGGAGGGGTGGAGCCTGTGGGAAAGTCAGCCTCATGCAGGTGCTCTGTGGAAGAGCCCCGTGGGCCAAATGTGGCTGAATGCAACCCGAACCAGGTGCATCCCCTCCCCCACCTAAGTCTATAAAATGCACCTCCACCATCCATCCACCGCCTCTATTCTGTATTCTAAGACTTGTCAGGTAAATGAATTAGCCGTGAGTATAGAAGGTATACGGTGAGATAAAGGTGCACTGTCTGGCCGAGATGTAGCGTAACGACCGTAATGATGGCGCCATTGTGTTGATGTTGACGGGGGGTAGTTAGCGGCACAGCTCACGGGGCAGTCACTGGAGGCCGGGATAGAATACTTTGAAGTGACACGCCAGCGCACTGACTCGTGGGCTAATAGCAAACCCATCAGTATAAAACAACTCCTCTTCCTCAGTCTTCATCAGTTAACATTTCTCAGCTCATCATCCTGCCCCACACCCACCTCATGCATTCATAGAGGGTTGATTTTTGTTTGTCAGGTTCAGTAAATGAACTTTTTTTCACACCACCAGACTTGGAGGCTTTGGCTAGATTCTACATATTCTCTAAAAAAAGAAATGCAGGGTGCTGACTACACAGTTATGACAAAATGAATGAATGAATTAAAATATTGTACATAATAACAAGGGATATTCTTTATGTTCTCAACCACTGTGTATAGCTGTGTGATCCCTATAGCCAGCGTCTGCATTTTGGTGAGCATCTTCGGTTTCTCAGCTGTTGGACTAAAATAAACTATTGCATTTCCAGAGCAGAAGAATTAGTACCACTTCTAATTACAGTGAGATTGTGGCTATGATTACATGCTGGCTAATGCACTGACAGACCTCTCATTTGGCCAGCTCTCAAAATGCTGCTGTAATGGCTGGATACCTTTTGGTTATACAGATTAATGGGAGGGTGGCTGTGTGTGTGATTCAGTTTTTTTGTGTGCCATTTACATGTTTAGATTGTGTGCATTTGACGTGTGTGTGGGTTTGCGCGCTCGTTCTCGAGTGCTCGTCATTATTTGTAGTAGAAGCAACTTTTCTCTTCCCAAATCAAAACTCAGCTGGTGTAACTGTCTGAATTGTGTAGTTGTGTCTTTGTGTGGTCGTGGGCATATTTCGCTGTTTGTGTATGCCCATGGGAAAGAGTAATCAAAAGAGCTGTTCGCCAGAGAGATTTTGTGAAAAGATGTGAGCGGCAGGCAGCTGAGAGGGCAGACTGTGGAGGTAGTGGGAGGCTGATGCAGGTGCTCTACCTGACTATATCACGCATGGGTGGGGAATATTTCAGCCATTTTGTTTCAGCACAAGACTTATAGGAAAGTGCTATTAGTTGATTGGTTTGTATACTGTAACATTTGCCTTCATAAAAAGAATGTTGATTATTTATATTTGATTTTTATAGTACACCTTTTCTCAGACATATGTGTGCATATGTATAGGTGCCCCTTGAAGAGGTGTGGTTTACTGTTTTGCTGATTAGGATTTAGTAGGAGTGTATGCACTGGTGATTGAGCATTGTCACATGACTTTTGTGATACATTGCCTTGCTCATACATCACCGGTTAGTTGTTGGTCAGATAAATGAGGTCTAAGGTCTAAGGGGGTACTAGGACACATGATGTATTATGTTAGACATACAAATTTATGTTAAGAATGTGAAGGTCTAGAGTTTGCTCATGGCTAATGTGTGACTTAGCGCTCAAGTATAAGGACTAGAATGAGACTTGCTTGGTAAAGAGACACTGAAACACACTTGGTGAATCAATACCAAAGACATGGTGATGGGGTAATACTATGGAGCTAAGCCATGATAATACCAATGCAGTTATTTTAAAGATAGAATTTTACTCCATCTTGTATTTCTATGTTTTAACCAGATTTATGGCGCAAACGTGTGTACCCCACTTGACAGATCGTCTTTCCGAAAGTGGAGCTGCCTGAGGATCAATACTACGACTACACACATAACACACGATTTTTACATTCACCGTCTCATTTGACAGTTGACAGAGTTTTCTCCAGCTTCCTGCCAACCAGATGGTGAACATTCACAATGAAAGCAAATCCCGAGTCCTGCTGGACCCTCATCAATCTGCCAGTCTTGGGACCGTCCTGCACCAAGCTAGAGTTTCCCAGCATTGACTGACTGTGCCTAACCAAGTCATAGTGGCAGCTAGGGTTATGTGATATGGTGATAAAGGATTATATTGTGAAATAAAGTTAGAATGATCCACTACTCTGGGAAGATTGTTGAATTATGCTACAGTGCATTCTTGTATGCTCTGCTCATCGTTCATATGAATAAAAATAGAAAATAAATATTATATTAAGTATTATGATGGATTGGAACATTGGATTGGATGTACATTGAATTTGTTTTATTAAGACACTAATAGCAGTAAGCCACTGTGTAAGACAAAAAATACAAATAAAATCGAAATGGTGATCTTGGCTTCAAATCGTGATATTTCTTGGCCGATACCGATTCCGATACCGATATGTAGGGAACCTGTTTCAGTTGGCTCTTTCTAGAAACTAAGAAATTATCATAGGAATGGCTGCTTTAAATGTAATTATTAGTCCATCCATTTTCTTCCGCTTGTCCGAAACCGGGTCACGGAGGCCGCAGTCTAAGCAGGGAACTCCCGCCTTCGACCGCCACCCAATCCACATTGCACCATGGTACCTCCCGCAGGTGGTGGGTCCACGGGAGGGCCTGACAGCGTGTGCACGGGCGGTGACTCGAACCACCGACCCTCCGGTTGAAGGGCAAGCATCTACCCACTGCACCACCGCTGGGGCAATTATTAATCCATAAATATATTTTTTTATTTATTCACCTAAATTTAGACTTTTTCCAGTGATCTTTCCTTTCTCTGACTCTTTCTCACCCTAAATATTAGAAATGATCCTTTAAGAACAACAGATTAACATCAGCCATCTGTACAGGCCGATACCGATATCAGTCAAAATTGTAACACCGATGTTGAGCCGATATATCTGTGCATCCCTAATTTTTATCCTTGCTCTCTCACTACACTCTGCACTATAATTTAATCTCACATCCAGCAGTGATCCAGATTTACTGCTGACAGTTGTTCCCTCCTTTCGCTGGATCCCACCAACACACATGTTCTTCTCTCACTGCGGGCTCACACTTTCATTTCCTACATACTGTA
The DNA here is from genome assembly GCA_036025475.1 of Philypnodon macrostomus. Taxonomy (NCBI): domain Eukaryota; kingdom Metazoa; phylum Chordata; class Actinopteri; order Gobiiformes; family Eleotridae; genus Philypnodon; species Philypnodon macrostomus. The sequence goes on from JAVQKC010046613.1 coordinate 20,627, forward strand.
TTACCTGTAGCAGCAGCTGCACCGCCGGGCCCTCTGGTCTGACATGCTCCCTGTCTGTTAGTGTAGGACTTATCCACTGAACACACTTGGACTCTTTGAAGCCGGTGCCACTCCTAACTGCTAGTGATTTTACGAGACGTGCCTCTGTGCCAGTCCGCCGGGCCGCTACACCGCAGCCAGATTGGAAGGGGAGCACTGGGGATGCCATTGCAGAACACGCACCATCTGGGAGAGTGCTCGAGAGGAGGAACTGTGTGCATATGTTTGTGTAGGTGTGAGTGCATGTAAAGGGAGAAGGGCTATGAAAGAGGATGAAAACCTTTGGCTCTTTGAGGGAGGCCGAGCTGAGTAATGGGCCTCTGAAGGAACTCAGAGGGAGGCCGAGCTGAATAATGGGCCTCTGAAAGAACTCTCTCATTTGCGACTTTAGGTTATGTTCTTTTCTGTAGATTTCAGTTTTCTGTCCTTGATTGTAGTTAATATAAGGATTAAATTATATTCCGCTGGTATTTGCTCGGGGTATAGATCATGATAATGTTTGCAGTTTGAGTCCAACTTTTGCTAGATCATATTTATACATTTTATTAGTATCAAAGATAGCAGCTTATCTCATTAATAAGCTCTATTTTTAGTTACGGTTTTGCTCATTATATCGGCGAAAACAGCGTGTCGCCGATATTATGGAATCACGTCGGTGCGCGTCCGCGTCCGCGTCCGCGTCCGCGTCCGCAGATCCTAGCTGTGAACGCGATAACTCAAAAA
>JAVQKC010046632.1:0-10494 GCA_036025475.1 Philypnodon macrostomus
GTTTGGCATTTGCCAGAGAACACCAAGATTGGCAAATTCGCCACTGGCGCCCTGTGCTCTTCACAGATGAAAGCAGGTTCACACTGAGCACATGTGACAGACGTGACAGAGTCTGGAGATGCTCTGGAGAACGTTCTGCTGTCTGCAACATCCTCCAGCATGACCGGTTTGGCAGTGGGTCAGTAATGGTGTGGGGTGGCATTTCTTTGAGGGTGCTGCACAGCCCTCCATGTGCTCGCCAGAGGTAGCCTGACTGCCATTAGGTACTGAGATGAGATCCTCAGACCTCTTGTGAGATGCTGGTGTGGTTGGCCCTGGGTTCCTCCTAATGCAAGACAATGCTAGACCTAATGTGGCTGGAGTGTGTCAGTAGTTCCTGCATTGATGTTATGTACAGGCCCGCCCGTTCCCCAGACCTGAATCCAATTGAGCACATCTGGGACCTCATGTCTCACTCTATCCACCAACACCACGTTGCGCCACAGACTGTCCAGGAGTTGGTGGATGCTTTAGTCCTGGTCTGGGAGGAGATCCCTCCATGGGTTAATACATTTGATTTTCATTGATAATTTTTGTTGTCAGCATATTTAACTATGTAAAGAACAAAGTATTTAATAAGAATATTTCATTCATTCAGATCTAGGATGTGTTCCCTTTAGTTTTCAGTGTCAGTGTTTACAATGTTCTGGTCAATGTATAGGATCACACAAAAAGAAGGTTGACTTTTGATGCTGTTTAACATTAACAATAAAAGAACATGTGAGCATGGTTTCAAAGTCAGTTGCTTTTTGACTCAAATCTTTTCTATGAAGTCATTAGTGTTTTTCTGTCTCCAACTTGTCAGTTAGGTGAAGTCATCTCTCCCTATATTGTTCCTCTTCTTTCTCCTCCACTATTTGAACTGGAAAACCAACCAATGTTTTTGTGAATATTCTGACACTAACATTTACATATTTTCTCTCCCCACAGGCGGCAGACCGTCACAAGCACTCCCTGTTGGATCGAGCTACATTTGAACGGTCCGCTGCAGTGGCTCGACAAGGTCTTGACCCAGATGGGCTCACCGTCAGCCCGCTGCTCCAGTATGTCCTAAACCGCTTCGAAAAAACACCCAAAAAATACCATTACAAAGATTATTAAGTACTTAAAGGGATAGTCCAGTATTTGCCAGTGTAGATCAAGTTGGTTTGCTTTGAATAGGTCATGTATTTCTCTCAGTAGCAACATGGCACAAGTAGACAGGGCAATGCCACAGACACTAAACCATGCACAGTCCAGTTAAATCTTAGCGCATTTGACAAGAATGGGGCTAGAAAATGCTGTAAAATTGGTTAATCACAACAATGTACTTGGTATGGAGAGTACAAAGTTGGCTTTTGACTTATATCTTTTGGGGGTCATTTTATCTGCCTCAGTAGTCTCCATTGATCCAGGCCTGGAACTGGCACTAGAAGTAAATTTGTGTAACATTGTGGCTGTCAAAAATGCACACAGATACCTCAACGTACACTTGAAATAATAGTGGTTTTAGAAGCCTTCAGACCAGGTTTCTTTTAAAAAAAAAAAAAAAAAACTGGTCTTATTAGCAAACATAACACAAATGTCTGTCTGCTTTACTAAACTGGGAATGTGCTGATAATAACCTACTGTAGGAAAGGTGTAAAAGTATCTTGTAGACTGACATACCGGACTATCCCTTTAACTTGCGAGTCCTTTCATTGGGAAATCATGTAAAACCCCAAAAATGTTACTGTAAACAGTATTTGTGGCTCAGCCCCACATCCCTCTTTTAACAATTTTACAAAATGACGACAACTCAACTTTTTGCACTCACTCGAACAAAAGACACACATTTTAAAATTTGGCACTTTCTTTTACCCATCATGCACCTTGTTAAATTACTCTTCCCCCCAAAAAAATCCTTAATATTAGATCTATTTGTGGTACAAAGATTTTTAGTCCAGGAAGTACAGGGGGGAGGGAATACCAAAAATATTTGTGAATAGGTCCTCAGTATTGAAGATTGCTAGTAAAAAAGAAAAAGCTTAAAAATGATTTGTTCCAACCTAACCATTTTTAGTATATATTTGCATTAGCTTAATTTTTCTAGGTAAACTTGTCCCCATATATTTTTGTGTGAGGAAGTTAGTTTGATGAAGATTGCCTTTGGTGGCCTTTTTGAGAAGAAAATGCCACAATGATGTTTATATGAAATTTGGTTGTGGAAAGGACTTTTTTTTTTTTTTTTCTGTTTTTTTACTTTTTGAAGTGTGTCGTTATAGGACATACTACAACTTAAATGGACAAATAGGAATGTTAGTTTAAAGAATAAAAAAAAATCAAATAAAACTGGCTGTAGTTAAAACTGTAGTCTGGAGGTTTTCTAAAGTAAGAAATTGTTCAATTAAAAATGCTAAAAATTTACTATCTGACCTGTTTGATGTCAAACCTGTCATAAGTATGAATTTACTTAAGTCCTTCCCCGGCCTCTACAGGACATCAAATCAGACAATACCATGTTTTTCAGTGGTAACATGTTGCTGTAGAGTGCAGAGGAGAGACTAAAGTGAGTTATTTTGACCGTTTGACTATCTGACCCTGTTAAATGATGTAGGTATTGTTTTTATTTATTTTTTAAAACAGTTTCTTATTTTAGTCAACATTTCGACTATAGCTTTAAGTGTACTCTGTCATTATATGGCACTAGTGGTGACCTAGTTGATTTGCATCCCTCGTTAATAAGCCTGGTTTGTATGCTTACGATAGGTGGTTAGCCTGGCTTTGGGATGCACTGGGCAGGGACCAGATATCAGCTGTTTTTGGTAGTAAGGAGTATTATTTTTCCTCTTTTTGACAACACGGGGTCAAGCATTAAGGAGATAGTGAAGGTATCAATGAATTCATCTTGTTCTTAGCCTATTATTATAGCCCCATTGTTTTGCTACTTTTTGTATTCTCATGTATTTTTATATATAAATCTACTTAAATACTTTCTGTCGTTCACGTTTTATTATTAAAAGTAATATTTAAAAAAAAAAGACCACAGCTGTTTCTAAAGTGGAGGGCACGGAGCATTCCTTGGTTCACCTCAGTTCAATTCATTTCACAACTTTTTTTCTTGATTTTAGAAGAAATCACTGCCCTATTATTATGTATAGCCTCCCTCTGCTTTGTTTTTCCAAAGACATCAATGCATTTTGAAGGAGAAGTATGTGAGAGTAATCTTAATCTTTTCAGTTTTTGCAGTTAGCATTTTGCTGTTAACCAAAGCTGTAAAAAAGTATTAGCTCATGCACCTCTTACCTCATACATGTGATAAAATCAACCACTGACTCGAAGGTAGCTCACTTCATGTTAGTTCATAGCTTCTGCATTTGTCCGCCAATGTTTAAAGGTGCTTTGTGTAAAATTTTGAGCTAACAAAATAATTTTTTCAGCTATGATAGACGTGGACAATTACTTTGGGGAAGTTATGCTCCAGTTATACTAATCTATACAATTAGTTAATATAAAGGGTTTTTGCCGTTCTAGATATGTTGCAACCTGCGCCTCAATTTTACATATCTGTTTAACTAGTCTGTTTCTGTCATTAAAAATACTGTTTTTTTAATGACACAAAGAATATAGACTTTATATATAGACTCTAGACGATCATAAAGCTACTGTTCAACACAAAAATACCAGGTCTGTGTCAGTTTGTCATATTTGTATTTCTTGGAGCTCTCTCTGTAAAAGCCTGTTTAAAAGCAATTTGGGGTTTTGGAGAGACTTTGTAACTTGATCCGAGACCTCCAGGGACATTCATCCTAGCAAGGAAGCTTCATTCACCCCACAACAACTCATTTAGGATCACAATGAGTTTTGTTAAGTAAAAAGTTGCATAATTTCCCTTTTTAATAATAATAATAATTCAAAATGGCTATTTCATTGCTCATTGATGTCCTTCAGGTTTACCCCACCTGAGGCCCAGAGTATGTGGGTGTGGTTGCAGCTTGCCACAACCCTAAACTAATAAGAAAGATGATGGATGAATGCAAATATTAGCAAAAATATATTTACTATTACATCTACATACACATCAATGGGTCCCTGTTGGACTAGATCGTTTAGGAAGACTTGAAATGAGGGGAAGGCATGCAGTTTTTAATGTGACCTCTAGATGCCACCAAAAGTTACACACTGCACCTTTAAGAGACCAATGTATGCAGTAAAAGACAACATCTAAATTCTTGCTTCTGATTGGGCAAAAGTGGACTGGATACCACACATTACATCTTCAGAAATGCATTACTTCTCCTTTTTAAAATGCACAAAAGCAATTTACCCAAATCTAAAAAAATACTATATTATCGTTCAATGCTTTTATGGATCTTGTAGGCTTGTAAACGTTGGTAACGACAACGACTATATTCATCTCTTTTTGCAATTATTTTTGATGAACACATGTGACCTCGTAAAGCATTTTGGTGCTTAACTTCTAGCGGGTTCAGGTCAAACTATGGAAAACTATTGGCTTTTTTTGTTTCTCTAATGTTACAAGAAACATGGGAGTATACCACTTCTTTTCTTCCATGGTAATGATATTACGAAAGGTTGGATGTGCCTGGCCTGCACACTGGGACATTCACTGTTCATGTTTGTATTGTACTTGTTCTGTCTATGAAAAAAAAAATACAATATGTAAACAACAATTATTATTAGCTTAAACTCTGCCATTCTCTGTCATTACGTGGCTATTTTGTGAGTTTAAAAAATCATGTCCCCCGCGCCTCCTATATTTTGATGTAAATGTGTTTACTTCTATGGCACTAGTGATTGTACGACAAGTGCACCTAGTGAGTTTGGATCTCCGGGGGAGGGACACTTGACCATGTTGGGGCGGGGTAGGGGTCCAGTATTATCGTTTTTAATCTTTGGCCTACTACAACATATGAATGTGAAGTTTAAAAAAAGAAATATTGCATTACAAAAACTGACGTGGACCAGACGTACATATACATAACAGTAGTACAGTATGTGTGTATTTAATAGTAATCTTTTGCAAAGCAGTCCAGTACAGTAGATGTCGCAGTTGTTTTACCAGTAGAGGGCGGTATTGATAGAGCAGTTCCTTTTTTTCTGACTATAAGCTTCTCAGGCGTGTGGCATATTATGCAGACTTCATAAAACACTAATAAAGATTTTTATTCTCATGATTTTGTGTGTGTGCTTATTTTATTTGAAGATTCATTTAAAGACCACGTTTGATGCAATGCATTGAGGATGTCTAGTAGTTCTCAACTTCCTTAATTTTTCACAACATTTTGGAATAGATTTGTCTTTCAGGACTAACACAATCCGGACTAGGGTTTAAAATGGGGATTCCCAACAGGTCTAAACTAGCCAGGGTCAGGGATGTAACGTCGGTCTAGATTTGCAAAATACGGACTATCAATAAATGGAGCCTGTGGACCATCACCGGTACCTGTACCACAGTTTGAGAACCACTGATGTAGCCCATTATTTGCCAGCCATTTTCTATATCTTTTTATTATGTTATCTTTTCAGGGGAATAAACTTGTATCTAATTTGCAATACAATGTGTCTACACAATACAATCTTTTTTCAACTTTTATAATTCATATTCGTAAACTAATGTCTAACTTTGGAAGATTTAGAAAAATACCCTCCGATAGTCTCTAATAAATTTAGATTCAGTTTCTATCAAATAATCTAAGACAATTGAATTACTGAATGAATTTATTAAATTTCACCATTAAAAGCATAGTAGAAAAAAAAGTATGGATCAAAGCAAATGGGAAGTAGTTAAATAATCATTTTAGATAAATTAAAATCGCATTCTGTAGTACGCCTTCTGTTTGATCTTCGGGGGCTACCATAAGCTACGTCAGAAGTAAACACACAGAAGCTAACCCGAAGCTAAGCTAACCTGATCAGCGGCTGTGAAACTTAAAAATGGCTTTTACTCTTTACTCTCTGATCCAGGCTGCGATTCTATGCGTCAATGCTGTCGCTGTACTTCACGAAGAAAGGTTTTTGAGTAAAAGTAAGTCACCAATATTGTGTTAAAATGCTATGCTAGTTAATTTGCTAATCGCTAAGTCTGTTGAAAATGAATTAGGAGTACTTGGCGTTTTATCTATGAAACTATTTTTAACCCAACATTTTCAGTGGCAGTGCTGAGAATAAACCAGTAGTTTTGTTTTGAGGATTTATCAATAGAATATACTACAGTGCCTCGCCTAAAACCAATAGATTGATTATTTATTTGCTTGATCTGCTTAAAGGTGAAATAGAGAAACTAACTGTTATTTCTACTGTATTTAATGAGAGTTTGACAAAAAAAAAAATCACCAGTGTCCCAAAATAAATCTAGTGGGAACACTGTGATTATTAATCTAATAGTTAACACTGATTAATTACCTTTTGGGTCTACAGTTGGCTGGGGAGTGGACCAAGGGGTCGGTGGATTTGGGGATGAACCAGGCATCAAAACACAGCTGATGACCCTCGTCCGCTCAGTTAGGACAGTCATGAGAGGTGAGTGGGAAGCACTCTTTATTCGATACATTGTAATTAATAATTGTATTAATGCAGTCATCTCAAAATAAAAACAAATATTATGCAGAACTTTAGATGTAAATAATACAATATACTGGCTTGCACATCATCATATGTGGCTCTTGTAAAAACATATATTGAACATTGTGTTTTTTTGTCTTCCTCAGTGCCTTTGATTGGTGTAAATTCAGTCTGCATTGTACTGTTACTACTGTTTGGATGAAGAGGAGCTACAGAAGAGCAACACAATTTCCACAGCCTCAGGAAAAAAATATATTTCTTACATTATTTGGAACAGCCACTAAAAATGTATGGATCAACAGACTTTCACAATCGATAAATATACTAATTCTATCTGAATCAACGACTAGCTTTTGATAATGTTTCACACTTTGGGGAGTCCACTAAAACAATGCACCATGGCCCATTGTAACATACACTGAAGTTTAAATTATTCAGACAAGATGTTGTATACTTGTTCAAATAAAGAGTGATGTTTTCTTAATTCAGGTTGTGTTTTTGTCTCTAAAATAAGAGGATAATGTGTGTTCTGTATAGATGTCATAAACTGCACAGACTTGATTAAATAAACATAGGCTATAATATCTAGTTGTATCGCTCCCTCATCCCAGCTGCAAATGGCATAAGGTCTTCAAGAGTTTGTTGGTTAGGTCTAACAAAGTAAATTTACTCTTCTGACCATTTATCTTTTGTGTCCGGTGAGGCTTGCTGTTGTTGTGAGATCAAACTCATAATTTCTCTCTCAGAAAAGTGAGGAAGTGCCATCTTCAATTTTGCCACCATATCACCCCACACATCATACACTAAGAAGTATGAAAATAAAAGCAACTATTAACAAAAACATTCTTCTTTTTTATTTTTCTAAATACATCAATGGTGAGACAGGACTTTGCCGTTTACAGTAGTTGTGTTTTTGGTACTGAGTGTACAGTCTGTTACGCTCTAAAACTCTCTACCGCACATAGTTCTTTGGATATAATTTGAAAAGTTTTCCTTCTTGCGTTGTTTCAAATCCATATTTCTCTAGCTGCTTCTTACTGAACGTGCCTGCTTCAAAGTCCTTCTTGATTTGAGGCGCCACAGCTTCTTCAAACAGGCTCTGTGCTGTGAGTGGAGGCTCTATTCCTTTGGGTGCCCGGTAGGAGACATAGGGCCGCAGTTTAAATGCTTCCAAGTTGGGGACCACAAACTCTGGGATCATCTGACGTATGGACATGAACTTGTTGCTGGACAGTTTTATTCCGGTGGGTCTGGCTCCTCTGCCTTTATTATGCGTTCTTGAGCCACGTTTACTGGTGAATTCTGACATCCGGTCTGCTCCTCTTACTATACCCCTCATTAGGGTGGATAAGACGCCCATGGCTCTCTCCTTACAAGACCAAACCTGTGAAATAGAAGTTATTTTTACTGCTGTAATAAAAACAAAGCATTTAAAAATCCAACCCAGTGCTTTTTACTGAGTGTTTATAACCAGAATGTATTCATCTGCGTTCCAATTGCATAGTAGACCATCTTTATATACAACAATTAAATTACTTATTTGTAGGTATACAGAACTAGCAAACACTAAAGTCTGATGGGGACTAAATGCAATAGTAGTCAGCAATGTTCCTATTATTCCCAGTGTCGCTACCAATTTGAGCTTTTCTCATATGATAGGCAGTGAGAATTGAATGCAAAAACGAATGTACAAAATGTGTAAAGGTAACACACACATACAGTAGCTTTATTGCACACACCAGCTAACCCAAAAGGCTAGACACAGGATTTAGGTACACTTGCGGCAATATTAGGAGTATTTCACATCAAATTCCTCAAAAATTACCTTACTTTAGTATGAATTTGCTGGTATACACTTGCCTCACCTTGAACGGCTTGTGGCGGAAGTAGTGCGCTGACCCCCTATAGAAGTCGTGTATGATTGGTCATATTGCCCCGACGCCCACCAATCAAAAGGCGGCATACTGTGAACGACCTGTCACAGATTTTGAAGAGTAAAGAAACAATAATGACCAGAAGTTAGTGTAGAAGAAGAGTGTTTTTCCTTCAAAATAAATACAAAGATACAATTAATTATGTATTCTGATGGGATTTACATGCGTTTATAAAAAAAGTATCCAAATTAGTGATATTTGACGTATAGGTCTGAATAATAGTGATAAAATGCTCAACGAGACACAAAATAACGAGTCCTCAACGTATATTTTCTAAACAATAGTTTTACTTTGAAAGGTTGAGATTGTAAGAGCTCTTTTGTGTGTTCCGTGAACTTTACGCTACTACGCGGCATGTATACACAAAGTTTGACAAATTAAGGTACGTGATCAATCTGTTTGCTCGGTAAACTTGTTAAAAACGTGGCTACACGCGCACTAGTTCAAATCTGACTTTTGGTGTAGGCGCTAACCAAGAAAACATGGGGGGTTTTGTTCGCTTTTAAGATTGAATGTTGATGTTGTGTAGCGGAATGAAAGCGGAGACCCCTCGGGAGGGGCATAAGGTCACCATATCACCGTTTATTTTAGTTCACCTAACATGTTACCTTAAATTAACATTGTCAGAACCACTGTCTCTGTTACTTTATTGTATTTGCATGTACATTTATTAGGAAAGTTGGCTGTTTGTTCACCAGATTTGCTTAACGGTATGATACTGATAGCCCAAAGGAATCAGTCTTGGGGCATATACATTAACTAACAAAAACAGTTGTGTGAGTTACTTTTGTGTCTAGACTTTATACTACTTAATTAAAAATACAGCAGTATTGTTTGAACAAGGGCTTCTTCAGGATGTACTGTGTTCTAATCTAATCTATGTTTTGCACTCTAGATAGCCATTCATCTGTCATTGCACATGTTTAAGTACAATTTGATAAGATATTTCTGCCTTTGTTTAATAAAGGACAGGCATGGGATATAGATTTTCGATCACGATTATCTTGGCCATAATAATTGTTATTAACAATAATAAACAATATGTAGAAACTTTTAAAAAGGACATGCTGGAAACACAACAGAACATTTTATTTCAGGTTAAAAATAATATTTTATATTGCTTTGTTTTGACTGTAGACCCAAATCACATTAACTTATAATAAACATAATAAATTATCATTCACAATTATGTCCAAAGGATTGATTGTAAGTTTAACTTTAAATTCAGACTTAAATTTTTATAATTTAATAACTTCGAATTCAGTTAAGTCCACCGCACCATTTCACATTCAGATCTACGTTCAGTATCTATTCTACAAATAACTATTGACATAAAAATCCTTGGTTCGGTACTCTGTGCTACAAGAAATAACTCATTTGCCCAATTTTATGACATCTCTGCTTAGCAAAACAAACTATTAAGCTTCAATAATGTTTTTATTAGTCATTAGAAAAGAAAAGGAAGCCACTTTAGCTGATTTTTTTTTTGTTCTGCACACAACATTAACCATTGAAACACTTCTTACTGTTTACTACTAATGTCCTCATTATATTTAGTCCGGGACTGTGTGTCGGGGGGTATAGCCGCAGCAGAGAGTATCTTGTTACAAATATTGAGCTTACTTCTTTTTGTTGATCTTTCACCCAGATTTTTACTCTTGGCTGTTTCATTATGTTCTGAGCTAATTAAACTGTGGCTAAACTACAGAGTTGTTTTAATACCATCAAAGGATTGTTTCACAAATGTTAAAGAGATTGAACAAATCCTGTGTTGTTAATTTTATGTAAGAAGATCAAGAGAGACTTACTGTACATGTTTGCTTTTTGCTTTTTGAGGAAAAAATGTACATTTTTTACATTAATTGGAATAATTGGAATAGACATTTTCTGTTTTGCTGGCAACTATAATAGAATGAATAATATATATATATATATATATATATATATATATATATACAGTGAAGAAAACAAGTATTTG
>JAVQKC010046636.1:0-35307 GCA_036025475.1 Philypnodon macrostomus
GAAAACAGAAGACAAATAAAAAATGCCTCTATAGCGCCCCCATGTTTATGACCCTATGGGACCCTGGACTCACTTACTTTGGCAGAGAGCAATGAAACTTGGTACAGTGATTCTCCACAGTGTACCCAACATCAAATATTATTATGACCCCACCCTACAACAAACAGGAAGTCGTCCATTTTGGATTGAAATAGGGAAGTCAGGTATATTTGACAGCCTCTAACGTGCACATACTTTGCCCGATTAGGCTCAAACCTGAAATACCTAATTATCCCCTGGTCCTGAACACATCTGACCAATATGATGCTAGTTACCTCAATAGCGCCCCCTATAGACTGAATGAAGAATGTAGTTTTAGGGAAATTTACAAAAATATTCTTCACAAACCTCCAGACAAGTCAAAAATTCAAATAACCTTTACCATATTTATCATGGTTTTGGGGCATCTTAATTGCTGGTTAATATTATAAAAACCCTTAGAAATCTTGCAATCTTGTCTGATTAAGTGTTGGTGTCATAGCAGTTGTGGCAGACGTATGGGGCGTTTCGCCGATATACACCTCGCTGTCAGGGGCGACAGCGTGTTGTTGTTGTTGTGTGAAATTATTGTTACATTTTTAAATGTCTGTTGTTTTGGTTAATGTTTGTTAAATGCCTGTAAAAAAACAAAAAAGGCCTATATGTTTTGAAGCCTTTATGACTTTTTCATTGCTGCTGAGCATGTGTATTTATATGCAGCATGTGCTTGTATTCTATAACACACAAGGTTCCATTTCAGGCTCATGGTCGGTTTACACAACTGGAAAACTCAGATACAGATGTTGGAGTCTTCATAAATAGAAGGGAGCCTTAAACCCATCCAGACATTATCTCTGTTGGATCCAGGTTCTTGAATGGTTGAATAAACAAGTGCCTTTTCCGAATTGTGTTTGGAGAATGAGTTGTGCCCGCTGTGCAGCCGCTGTGGGCCTGTGGCTGGAGCTAAGAGAGTCCACTTTGTGCAACACACCGGGCGGATATGAAGAGCAGATGTCCTGTCTGCTGCCATCCAGCTCCACACTCAGTCACTAAAGATCACTGTGGCGGCAAAGAAGAGATTCAAAAGCTCCAGCTTTTTCACTTATGTGAATAGAAAGTGGTTTGAAACAGTTTTAAATGGAGAGGTTGTACATTGCGGGCCCTAGAGTTTAGGTTGGTGCTCGCGAAAAAACCCCTAGTGGTAAATAATTGTATGACATATGCTATAATCAGGGTTCAACTTTTCCATTCACTAGCCAATGTGGCCACTTTAAATACTACATTTTAACAATGAATTATGATGTGCTACTACATTTTCAGACTATTTTTTATTTATTTATTTATTTTTTCAAATTCAGTTTCAAAAACATCTGGACAAAATGGTTATTGACCATGACTAAAATATATGTTAAGGCCCTCATGAATTTGGAAATTAGTTTTGCTTCATTGTTCTGTCAGTGGAAAAGTAAAAAGTATTTTTCTCATTTATACAAAACTTTTTCCAATTGGCAGAAGGAAAAGAAATGAGTCTGAACCAAGTTAAGAATCTCATCCACTTTTCTAATTACTACAGACACCATCTTTTCTCTTTGGCTTAATTAGTAGGTTTTCTGTCCATTCACTTTCCTTTGTTTCACTGCAGTGTCACCAAACCCTCTGGAGACGCTAAAGCTCCGGTCTTTTCCCTCTCTCCATCCTCAAACTCATCTCAACTTTTTTTTTGAATAATGCTGATATTATCATGGTTATAATTGCAGTATAATTATGAGAGGTAATTCTCCCCTGGTGTATGGCCAGGTCTGCTGCCAAAGCGTGAGAGGAATTGGTTCAGAGGTTAAACTCTAGATTGAAAGTGAGAAGCACAAATGGATCGTACAACACACCAGGACCACTCAGTAATGAAGTCCAATCTCTGAAGTTTTTACCCCACTTCAGATGATGGGCACAGCTTCAGTATTTTGTGGTACATACTGCTTGGATTGGGTATTTGTGGTCTGTCATTAAAGATCACCAAAAAAATTTCAAAAAGATTTTCACAGTCCAATAACCACTTAACAACAGTTTAACAATCATTTAGTTTATTTACACAGAACAAAATAGATACAGTATATTTGCTGCTTTTTGTGCAAAATGAATTTTATAATAAACGCTTTGTCAATAGGTAATAATGTTCCACACATTCATCGTCTCAGTTTACTTAAGTAGATCAGTCCAGCTAGAAATATGTGCATTCAACACACACACACACACACACATATATATATATATTTGTTTTAAAGGATTATTGGATTATTTCACATTGATACAATTTCAGAAATCTCAAATACAATCTAGAATGTGTGGATTAAAGCTGATAGAATTTTATATAAGAAAATTGAATTAAACTAATGGAAAAAATACAGCATCTCGAAATGTGAAATAGTCCATGTGAGTTAAATGAACCTCATTTAGTTGGTCTGATCTACTTAAGTACATTGAGACAGTGAGATGTTTTGTGTGACGCACAATTTGTTAAGTAGAGCACCGTTGAACTTTTTTCAGTGCAGTACACTTCAAAAAAACTGTAAAGCAAAGTAGGATCTAAAAGCTGGCAAGTTAAGCCCAATGGTCAATCTTTTTCAAAGCGCTTGGACCATACAGCACAGATAAACAAGATAAACACATGATTCTCCCTATTGCCTTTATGAGCAAACATTTTATATGGAACATCTAAACAGCTCTTACCGGCTCCTCACATCCCTCATAGTGACATTGCCTTAAGTGAGCACACGTTTGGAAACCCTTGCATAAACATGTGGTTGTGATGCACGTTACTGCCATGGTCGCCAGCTTGACTTCAGAGTTAGGGACGAGGAGATGACCACACAGTCAAACCACACAGAGTATCTCCTTCATAGAGAGCGGTGCAACTGTCTAGTGTGGGTTAAAGCATGTTTTGTACCTTAAGGCAACACACTACTGCTTCTCTGGCCTTCGAAATACCCCTCTAAGATTTTCAATGTATTTGTGACTATACAATTCTTAGAGAGGCTTTTGAACATTTGTGTTACTCAGTATTTGCCCCTGAAAAGGAACATTATTCATACAGAGCGATAGATGTGACAAACAAAGATAGAAACTGCACTCTTTGAATTCTCACAACAATACCTTTTCAGTTTGACTGTGTCTGCCAGTGTGCACTCTTCTGAAAGGTATGTGTGTGTGTGTGCGTGTGCGTGCGTGTGTGTGTGGGGGTCTACAATTGAGAAACATATTTGGGTAAAATATTTCCCTCCACTTTGAAAGCAGGTGTGATCCACATCAGCTTTCTTTGTGATTAATATTTTGTCCTCTTCCCCTCCCCCTCAACCACAGAGTTCTTCTTTGATCACAAACACACTGTGGGTGCTCTGGCACCTCTGCAACAAGTCTTAAGGGAAAATAAAAAGAATAGCAACCGTCAGAGTATTGTTTATAGTATTGTTTTTTTGCTCCACATCCTCTTCTCCTGTCCTCATCGTCTTGATTTAGTCCACAATTTCTTTTGACAGACACGTGTGTTGAAGGACTGCATAGAGGTTCTGTTTGCCAACTGAAATGGTATAAAATCAGTGTCAAACCACATGTACTTTTGAGTAACCTACTTAGTGATAAAAGACCATGTCAAGGGCTGGGGAATAGGAGTCTTCAGTGCCACCCTAAATGTTGCTGCTGGATGCCTGCGCTGTTGGGAAACCATCTCAGTGCTTTGTGTAATTAGAAATGCAAAGGTAAGCCTGGGGTTGTAAATAATTCATTCTGGAAAAAAAGCAGTGACCTCTCTTTGTTTCATAATGCAAACTTGAAATAAGGAATATTAGATGAGTAAATATGCAGATGTTGTTTTTGTTGCCTTTACAGATCCTCCCCTCGAGCCCAGCTCAACCTCGAGAACAGTTCTGTCACTTTTTACACTGACAAAAGTTCAATGGTGCTCACCTTACAAATTGTGCAGTGATCATTCACATGAAAAATCATCCATTGTCTCAAATTACTTCAGTAGATTGGACCTTCTTGGACCAGTTCACATTTGAGGTGATAGATTTTTCCTATTGGCTTATTGTCAGCTTTAATCCACATATTGTAAATTGTATTTGTGTGTGAAATAGTGTATAGTAGTTGATTGCACACATTTCTAGTTGGATTGATTCCTTTAATCTAACTGAGACAATGAGAGACTTCTATAGTGTGAAGGTTTCACTTTTTCCAGTGTTCAATGGTTTTGAGTTGCTTAGCAAAAGTTGATAGTGGTCTTCACTTTACATCACAGAATACTGCTCTCTATATATTTATATACATTGAGCAGTATTCTGTGATGTACAGTAGAAACACTACAGGCCAGGTGTGGCTGGAGAGTCTTGGGGCAGGAAATCCCAGTTGACCTACTTTTAGCAGAAAGTCTTTACAGAGGAAAAGGAAGTTACAGTACCAGCTTACATTACTTCAAAGCGCTACGCAGTATACTGTAGCTCATCTTTACTACATCTAAATCAATCAAATGTTATCATCACAAAACTACACCAAGCAGGCAAACACTGTTTGTAGGCCTATACAATAGGGATACAGGTAACCAAATCATTTTGTGTATTCATTCATCATTATTTTGTAAAAAGACTATACAAACCTATTAACTTTAATTTAACTTTTATTTTTAGAAAGGTATTTCAGAATACTTTATTATACTGTGTTCTATGCATTGTGTATTGACATTTATAAACTATGCCACAGTTACAAACTTAATATCTAGTGAGCTTATAGTGAGCATCTTATTGCCATTCTAGGTCATATTGCAGCCCTTGAATCTTTTTATAGAATGCAAACCTTAAACACGTTGGCACTCTGTAAAGCGCCTGAGTGTGACCTGAAAGGCACAAAGACCTTTGTTGTCTATTTGTTTTCTGAAACTACAGAAAAGATTCTCAGACCACAGCGGGACAGTGAAGTCTCTGTCACACGAAACCATTGTTCTTTTGGATAACATGAAAAAAAAATCTCAGAATAACTGCCTTTTCCAGTTATGTTCATGTAGCGTGAGCAGACTGATAATTGTAATATTTGTTTTCATGTTTAGCCAACTTAATTCATTACATAAACATTAACAGCAGCACTTCACACACACACACACACACACACACACACACACACACACACACACACACTTGGCCTCATACAACAGCTCGCCAGTAAGCTGTCAGCGACTAAAAACACTGATGAGTATCAGACATTTGTCCAACCAAGCATTAAGTCTGACCTGGTCACTGAGTGTCCAGCCTCAATCGCCCTGCCAGTGCGCATGTATCTCCTCTTTGTACCCTTGTTATCGGCCCATTTGGAGATGCTGGCTCCTTTTTGTGCTCCCAAATCTTAAGGTGGAACTTGAGAAAGTTCATGTTTGTGTATCTGTGACGCTTTTGTCTCCAACAAATAAAAAGTCCTCTAAAGTCTTAAATAAGTAAATGCAATGCCACCTTCTCTACAAAGCACACTACAATAGAACATTAATCATAATTATAATAATGAGTCAGTATATTTTTTATTTTAAATCAGGGTGTATGTATAAATTGGGCTATGTAATGCAAATCATTGGCAGATTGTTGCACACTTTAGTTAATTATTTAAGTTTCTATTTTACACTTTACATTCTGTACACTGTAAAAAGCTGCCTGATTTTGAATTTAATGACATTTCTTCAAAAACTATTCAATATACGTTGCTTTGTGTCAACATTATCTTTTTGGAGAATTCTCCACAGTGTTCCTGACAACACATTCACAACGCTCGTTTCAACGTTGCTGACAGTGGTTATTGACAGAGGCTAGAGAGCGAGAGTGTGAGAGGGTTGACAGTGGAAAGTGATGAGGAGATAAGAGATGGGCCTGATGAGGGACAGATCAGATGATTCTGAGCTCTCACTTCATGTCATGCACATGCAACAAACCTAAACAGATCATAGTGTATTTGTGTGACTTGTTACCAACTCTGCCTGTACGTATTTTTTAATGCTGAGACGGTGTGGCTCTAGTTCCCAGCGTACGTAAATGCTGCAACTGCTTTCCCCGGCCCACGGTAATTGAGGGTGAAAAATCCTTGTCGTTGCGGGGACGAGAAGCTCTTTAGGTACCAATTCACCCCGATGAATAAAACCCTAATTAATCCACTTAATCTGCTGCATGAGATTATTCCCATTTTCACATCCATGCACTGTACACTGCTATCTGGAATTATAAAAAGGACTGGGTGAAAAAAATTCCTATTTAAACATATAGGATCTATACTATATTGTCTTTAGTTCACTGCTCTGTTCAATTGGCGCTGTAAAAAGGCGTTGGGAAAGGGCAGTGTTAATGTGGCAGCATTGTACTGCCCTCCATCGTATGTCAGTAGCAGCTGTATATACTCCCATGCGTTATTATTAAGGTCTTTTATTTAGTATTTTAAAGTTGATTTCATTAAAAAGGAAATGCGGTTGTGGGTGACTTCACATTGAGAAATCAGGTGAGGTCATTTTAATCTAAAGGATTGATTTAACTGCTTGTATTTTTACAGTTAAATTGCTAGACTAAAATCAAAAAGGCATCTCTCTAAAAATAAACTCTATATTTTATTTTATATTTATAAACTTGACACATTATGGTTCTTTGGTCAATATTTCATTTGTTATTATATCAATTGTACAGTGTTTGATTAGTCTTTCAAATGAGAGCAGGTTCTAAACCTCATAGTCAGTTCTGACTCAAAAACACACTGGAAAATGCTGCAGTAACATTCTGAGAATGAAACGGTGATGAAAAATGGGGCTGTTTCTAGTGATTGTTTTTTAACATCGGACGATTCATAGAAAACATGAGAGTGACTATGGTTTCTGACCGCCTCCTCAATCTGTATTACAAGATTTGATCTTTTTAGAATAATTCACACTATTAAGCAATAAATAAGTATTAGTTAAAGATCACAGATGATCATTTACAACGCATTACTAACATTAAAAATCTATATTATAAATGTCAATCCCAATTTGGAAACATCTGTGTTAATTAAAGAGCGTTTCCATTAATTATTGTTACTTACATATTTTTTAAATGCATCATTACCTCCAAATAGCAGTGAGCTATTGAGTATTAAGTGTTACTAACTTCATAGGCTTTTGTCTAGAATAGTCTAACACAGTGTGTGAGTGTGTGTGTGTGTGTGTGTGTGTGTGTGTGCAATTATCGGCATCCACCTCCTGGTTGATCACTCACTACTCTGTTTATCAGGTAATAGTGGGACTTCCACGCACAGACCACAGAGCATGAGATCAGTGATGTTGTCTATGGTTCAAACTGTAGCTTATACCTTTTCAGTGACTTGAGTAGAGTGTTAAATTTTGCTGGTGCATCATTTGAGCATGCTGGTGATACAGCCATGGTGGAGCTACATTAGTCATTAAAATCTAAGAAGAATAGCTAACGGGGATATAATGAGCATAAACATAAGCTGGAGCTAATATTAGGCAGCATTAAAATGGGGGGTCACCTCAAAAAGGCATTATCACCTCATACTCAATGCTCAAAACATCTGGGGATAAAATATAGATTCACTGTGTATATGTCCGACAGTGCTGGAACAAAGGCCAAAGCCAATTAACAGCATTTTGCTTTTTTGTTTAAATGCAATGCTGTAAAATATAACTAAAAATACATTAAAATGTCTACTATATGGTTTTACAGTCTCTATAAATATAGTTGAGCATGGTTGTTTGATGTTATCCGTTGGCCTTAAAGATTATATGTGTGTTTTGCTTTGGTGTGGCGGTAATAAAGACATCAAGAGCATTCAGCAGGACAACGTTACTTCACTGACAACAAAATGCAGATTTATGACGTTATGAAATACATACACGTACATAAATATAGATGTGATGCATTGTGATAATAGTGCATCATGTTTGAAATACAGAGAAAACCACATTACTCAAAGTTAGCATAAATGTTCCTTTCTGAAGATGAAAATTCCATACACTCAAAAAGTGACTAAATAATGCACCAGGACATTCACCATTATAGAGTAGAAAATACATGTATTATTTAATCAAAATAAATGTAACTTTACAAAGTGCAAACTATTTTTCAGACATATGTGGCCATTTCCTTCCACAGTGTCTCGCCTGCTCTCACTGCACACCAAAACCACATAAAGCGTCCAAGACAAGCTCACCCTATATGTCAGATTTCAGAAAAAGAAGAAAAAACACAAAAATAACTCAAAGATAAAGATAAAACACTTTCTGTCACTAGATCTAATCTCTGTATTTTTGGTTCTTCTGCTGTTAATGAGACTAGAAGTGTGAGAATGGAGAGATATGATCAGCTCAGGGGGAAATGTTAGTGTGGTCTTTCGGCTGGGCTCAGCGTGTTAGATGCTGGCAATTCATTTACACACATTCACATTTGCTTTTTTTTAATGTGCTACAAGTAATTTTGAGGTCTAATAAGTAATAAATTAATATGTGTTTCCAGATAGTTAATAAACATGTTTCAATTAAACACTGAAATGCCACGGCCAGTTTACTCTAAAGATATGTTTTCATGTTTCAGTCATGCTAAAACAGCAGAGCTCCACATTCAAGGCTGACAGATGCATATGTGTATGTAAGATGTTGCTGAAATTTAGACCACAGTGCAATGTTAAAACACTGATTGAATTATTTGTTTAATAAAAATTACTAAACAAGAGAGAAATGCCTCCATTTCAACACAGTATCAGACATCTTCTACAAAATATCACTATTATCAATATACGACCATAATCGGGATCAGCGTGTGTTGGTGTGAATGCAGAAGCTTTTTTCCTTATCGTTGGTACAGATTAAGCTCTTATGATAAAGTCTGACGACAAACACTGTGGCAAAAGGAGCCCAGATGGACGATTAGAGGTCGGGCATGGCACAGGTCAGGAGCACAGACCTCCGTATATTTATATTTCTATATATATATATATATGATAACACCCCAGCATCCAGTTCTGCCACTATCACTCTGCTTTCTGGCCCTCTCATGAGCACTGCAGCTTTGACGTGAAAGTGGCCAAAATAACGCTCGAAGAACATTGTGAGGTATATGTACTTATAGCCGTGAGTGCACATAGTCACGAGTGAACATTATTAAAGTGTTAAAAAAAAGCTAAAATAAATAAATAATAATGTGATAGAAATACAATAAATAGCTGCTCAATATGTGCAATATGATGAGAGTTATGATTGTTCTCTTTTTGTGACATATTTGATTTAATATGTATTACAATGGGTTTTTTTTGTGCAATGTTTTTGTGCAGGTTTGCAACAATTCATTTAGTTGTTCTTTGCATCTGTAGTGTCTTGCACAGTGACAACAATTCCATAAACATGATATATGTAAAAGTACGATTCAAATAAATGATAATTGCACACCATTGCATTGGCATTTTGAGTTTTGCTGCAAATATATGTTAGCACTGCAACAATGTATGCATATTTAAAAAGATGCCCTCTTTTATTTTGTACGTTATTCCACCCATTGTAATACCATTCATTAGTGCCATCTAGTGCCCACTACACCAGAGCTCTACATGCCATGCTAAGACGGAGATACACTGCAGAAGGCTCTGTTTTCACTTATCTTCCAGGTTTAGTTACAGTTGTATTACCATTAGCACAAGTGATTAGATAGAGGGGCCATATCTAAATTGGCTGTTGACTTATCACAGCTGTTTGGTAAGCTATGTCTTGTCTCTTCTTCGATAGCCTTAGCTGATACAACTCACATGTGGAAGGCCTTTTTACTTTTTACCCAATCATTAGCACATGATGGAGGAGTCGAAACAAGAGCACTTTGTAAATGTTCACAACTTGAAGCACTTGTTCACTGTCAGACAGGGGTCTCATAGCTTTTCTGGTTGATAACCATCATGTACGGGATTGGACCAGGACTCCACGCTCTCGTAGGGGGAAGTGGCAACAGATAGAAGCTGAAGGAAAATAAAACAGCTAGACAGGCACCTTCTCATTTGTATATTTGATGTATACCTGTGTCAGCAATGATAAGGCGTGACTGAAGAATTGGGACTGAGGCAGTTGATGGCATGATGATTAAAATGATCAAGAATGTAAAGAAAATATATTTTCCATAGATTCCATGTACAAATACAATACTAGGTTTATAGAATAGAAACCAGAGGTGAGAGTAGCTAAAAATGATACCCAAGCAAGATTATTAATACTTCAAAATAATATTAGTATTGTAATAAATAAATAAATATTAATATTTTTGGGGGAAAACTTACATAAATACACAAAAAATATATATCACCAGCTTTTTCTGATTTTTGTTTTTTACAACAGAGGTGGGTAGAATATCCAAAAATAGTATTCAAGTAATAAAAAGATAATGAATAACAACCACAGCTGAGGTCTCACGTCAGCCCCTGTTTTCACACTCATCTCACACATAGGTGGCATAAAAAGGTATCATTTTGAAACTCTCACTGAAAAACCTTGCAAGTCATTTGAATCAGAGCTAGTGCAACAATGTTGTTTCCTCTTTTCATGTGGTTCAAACAGGAAACATAATAGAAAATGCTGGGGTTTATCTATAGAGCAAAAATGTAGTCTTTTTTGGGTAGATACTCTAATAATTGAAATATATTAATGTCATATATTTTTTGCAGCAATGTAGGGTCACAACTCTGTTAACATAAAACATCAATGCATAGGTATTTGGTTTAATTTACATGACACAAAGTTGGTTTGATTCTAGCTCTTCACATCACAGTGGTGTATTTGTCTCAGTCCTTAGACCCATGGCCCAGTGTGTGTTGGAGGTGGGGCCCCCGGGCTCCCAGCGCCTCTCCATCCCCGCCTGTAGGTCCCAGAGGAGCAGCCATGGCGATGGTGATTATGTCACCACTTAGTGAACTAACTGACACTGATGGGTTTGAAATGCACTCTGGATCCCAGTGGGCCCCCGCCGTTCCAGCCCCCCGTTCGGCCCCGGGTCTGTCGGGCCCCTCTGTGTGTGGTGTTATGTTACAATAAAGTGACGGCAAGGCCAAGTTTAACAGCGCAGCCCGCCAGCAGCTCGCCGGAGCCATGGCAGGAGGCAGTCTTTCGGTGCTGCACTTCTGGACCCCTTCTGTTGCAAGTCTACCCACCTGACCTCTGACCTGTGCTTTTCCCACACAAACACACACATTACCCCTCTCCTCTTTCATCTACTGTATCTCCCAATACAGACAAAGTCGAGGGAGAACTTCAAAAACAAATAACCCAAAATATTTTGTGAGGATTTTCAAGTATACAAGGTCAAGGAGGTCAAATATTCTGCTCTGAAGTTAAGAATAAAATGACTATTTGACTTTTTATGATCATGAAAAACCATGGATCTGCAAATATAATAGTGTGAAATAAAGATACACATTATCTGTTGTACTACTATGAAGAAAACTACACCAATAGCAACATGTACCAAATGGTGTTGGTCAATTTTTATTAACCATTATAGTGACAGACTAATTATGAGTTCAGTCGACAGCTCCCTCCTCCTCTCTCACCCACCTCTTCATGTGTTGCTATAGCCAGACATATGTGTTTAGTCTATTAAAAGAGACAGCCGGCATGCTTTGGGGAGCTGACCCTGGGGCTGGATGACAGCTTCAGTTACACTAACATGAGCTCTGCCTATACCCACCTCCATCTCCCACCTCCATCTCCCACTACACCAATCTACTGCACTGCAAACTACAGGCTTACCTGCCTCCCCCTACACCAGTGGCATAGGACAACTACTGTATCCTTAATGGTGAATGTCTATGAGCAACTGTTGTGGGTTCATTTTAACTCCAACTATGCAATGAAATGTTTCAATATTTATTGAATTGCATGCTGTTATATTAGGGGATTCACTGCAAAAATCCAAAAGTGTCTACTCCATAATTGACCACTAAATGTTCAGGTTCAGTGATTTTTGTATTTAAACAGTTGAGAGACCAAGAAAACATGTAACAATCAATCAGCAGTACCTGCTTTAATGGGGCTTCTGACAGGATGTTCTCAGAGGGAAGTAGCAGGTTACAACTGAGACAGAGAGACTGGAGGAGTAATGGAAAGGTCTAGAAGTGGATGTCCTTTTGCCACATTTCAATGACTGCTTTATTGTGAACAATGCCCTGCCATACCGGATGATGAACATAAATCAACATGGTTGATTGTTATACTATGCTAGATGACCTGCCAGGGTACCTGACCACACGCCCAGGCACAAGGATCATCGTCTGGCTTGGGCTGGGGGCATTTAGCTCGGACAAGTAACCAGTGGGCCTCAGTTTTGACTCGATTCACACTGAGCTCAAATGATAACTGCCAATGCTATTGGAGACTTCAAGGTGAGTGTAAGAGGGGGTTTTGGAAAATGGTGGAAGGTGGATGGAAATTACCAGATTTCACTATTGCAACTGTGAGTAAGACCAGATGTGAGCACACTATGACAAGGACAAGAGGAGTGATGGTTTAACAAATGTAATAAAATGTATTACCAAAAGGTTGCTAAAAACAAATACACTAAAATCACTAAAAGCTAAAAAGGTCAAAGTTAAAAGTCGATAAAAATAAAGTGGGCTGAAAATGGTTAAAAATAGCACCAGGCAGTTTGAAAAGTGGAGCCCAGACAAACGGGCGCAGCTCCTTGTTCGTGGGTTTGTCCAACTTGGTTCAGTGTGCCTTTCGTTCTGACGGCCCTCCGGTCACACACACCAGGTCACCTAAAATCCACAAAACAGATACGTGGGCACGGGATATCAAGGCCTCCGGCTAACTGGCAAAGTGTTGCTCCAATACTTCCAACTAGATAGAGTTTCCTCTGCCCCTGTGTTCAGCTTCACAACACTCTTTCACTCACCCCAATAGCACTGGTCCTCTTCTGGACTCCTTCAGCACAAACAGCGCCTGGCCAGTGGCCACTGTATTTTACATTGAAGCCGCTTCTTCTAGCGTCTCTGGAGCCTCACTGCTGCTGACAGCTTTGCCTCTGTTTCTCTATAGAAATCCAATTCAAAAGAAAATATGGGATAAAGCACTTATAATAGCTATATGCTGACTGTATTCGGTTAAATATGCATGTATTTACTGCCCGGTGGAGTGGTATATTCAAACTTTTTAAAAGTAAAAATGAAAGTCCAAATTCAAAATTCATCAAAGCCAGTGATTCTTCATACATTGACAAACAGCATCTGGTTTATGTAGTGTTTATAATGTTTGTATAAATTTGTATAAATAAAGTATAAATGTATTTTGAATGCCCTACACTTGCGTAGATGAGGGCTCTATTGTCTTATTATCTATCTGTTTTTATCTTCAAGATAATTTCACATGTTTTTGGTTTACAATGTGTGGAATATGTTTGTACAGATCTCACACCCTTTAATGTCCCAGAACTATTTAAGAACGTTTTGTTATGTAGTGTGTTTATTCTGGACATTGTGCTTGCTCGGATTCCTGCTAGTGCTATTTGATCTGTGATTGCAAACCCGCTCCAGCGTCTGGCAAAAATAGACAATTTCCCACATTGGTCCATTATTATCTAGTCGCCCAAGGATCTAAGTTGCTAAATGTGGTTAGTTTTGTAAATACTTGTCCTTGATGTCCATTTAGGTTTCTCATTGACTTCTGTTTTAATCTCACTCACAGCAAAAATTATTCTATGTGAGCCATCCTGCTCTCTTTAAAAACCACAGAGAAACGATTTCACTGACGTTTTTTTGATCATTCTTATAGTGCTAGTAACAACACTGTAAAGCTACAGTATAGCACAAAATAAAGCACATTTCAAAATAAAGCACATTTCAAAATAAAAGCATATATTGTTGCACTAGCTGTAGCAGTGTTTTTCTGCTTTTCAGCCTTCTTTTCATTAAAGGTATGAATTAACACACCCAGTAGCACTGTAAAATTATGACATATGATAACATACTGCTAAATTAATAGTCTATAGGCCTAGAAATGTAACTGATTAAAAGGTTTTCCCCAATGTATCTCAAAGTTAAACATAGATCACTACATTAGATTTGATTTAAACATGAAACATTATTATATATTATTTTAAATTTGTATTAAAGTATCTGTAGCAGAAATGTTATTTATTCAACCGGCTGCACTCGTGTGTCTCCTAGTTATTTGGATAAATACTCAAATATATTGTGATATCATTTTGAGTCCATATCGCCCATCCCTATTTCACAGTCATTGTAGAGATGTGGTACCCATACTGAGCCTGCCTGTGTCACAACAATCACACTAACACAGGGGTTGGCAAACTGCGGCCCGGGGGCCACATGTGGCCCTTTGGGCTTTTTAATCCGGCCCGCCAAGGTTTTTCTCATATTTTTTTTAAATATTGCCAATTTCTATAACCTGCCGTAACCAGTTAACTCCACACGGACATATTTTCACTGAGGTCCGATCGAAGGCTGCAGCAAAGAATACAATATCAGCCGGACCACTTGGCACATTTTTAAACCCCATGTGACTTTGAGTCAAAAAGTTTGCCCACCCCTGCACTAACACATTAATTTACATACACATGACCACATACATTGCCAAATGACACAATGGCAGTATATAACTGGTTGAGGTTAGGATCAAACCACAACCACTCTTTGATATTCTGGTCACAAATGGAAATGTTTTTGTTTGATAATACAACAATGGATCTTAAGATTGAACAGAAAAGTATTTTCACTTATTTTGAATTTAATGATGTTATTATTGAATATATATTTCATTGGTTGATTCTGATTGGTACATTTCACATTCAAAAATGAAAAACATTTTCAGCAATTTATCTGTGACGTAACCCTAATCATCAATAGTATAATACTTATAAACTAATAAGAAAAGCAACAAAATTGTTTATATTTATGAGGAAGTATGTGTGGGATAATTGAGTAAAAGGCAATTATATTGTACAATATAGAACTACGTCTTTCATGTAATTTATTGTATCATAAAATGTTCTTATGAATTGTGTTAGCCATACGTTATTTAATCATTGTTTATAAAATACATTGACTTTTACTGGAATTGTAAACACAGCCCATGTCATGTAGTTTGTTGTATTAAAATATAGTTTTTCTTTTTGCAATAAAAAAGAGAATCAAACCACAAATCTAGGAAATAGAATCTGTTTTTCTAGAAAGTACCCTGAAATATGTCACTTTCCAACATACATATTTATCTTCAAATAGATTATTTTATACAAAACCTAGATTGTACACAAAATATAAAAACAAGGCTTGTATTTCCTGAACATAACCACAGCTCTCTGAACATAAACCAACATTTGCACAGTTGCCTAAATTTCGCAGACGCATTGTAGTGAGGTTTAGAAAACCGACCAGTGAACAAATAAAATGCTGTTTTTTCACTGAAGTTCTAACAAGAAATGCTGCTTTGGTGTCCTGTATTCTAGGTCTTAAATTTGGACTGGCACCATATTACCACTTCCAACGTGACACACGACGGAAGGAAAAAAAAAAAAAACGGGAAAAAGAATGACAACAATGTTATTGAAAAAGAGAGGAGTGACGCTCTACTTTGGAAGAGACACCATGCATTTCTGGTGTATTTAGTGCATACGGGCTTTAAGGGCTTAGCATTTCCGTGAGGCTGAGGCCCGGTTTTGACTGAGACAGAAGAGACCAATTAGACCATTAATGTGAGTGCTGACGGCTGGATTACTCCCTTGGCATGCCCAGGCCTTTAAAATAGGCAGTAATAACAATAAAGCCACTAATATTCACCTCTTAAAGGGACAGCTGGGGAAAGGAAGGAGTCTGTTTCTGAATTCTCATCACAGACACACTGTAGGTCGCTCACATTCGAGCTGGCGTCATCAACTAATGTCCCCCACAGCTGCCTTTTGCTGTTGGTGCTGCCAAACAGGCTTTTGGACACTCTTTGAGTGAACTCTGGACATAGTATTCTGAGACTATTGTTTAGTTTCTTAGGAAGTTGTATATTTTCAGTCATGAACTTGAGCAGAATATGTTTACCAGATTAACCACACACCTCGAACAGACACCGTCCAAGATACGAATTCACACATGTCTCACCCGTATTTCCTTTCTTGACTATGTCCTGGTTTTGTGTTACATTTTTTAAATCAAGGGTGAGCAGTTAGGGCAGCGCACATTTGCAGGTGCACTATTCAGGTCTGTTGCTACAGACCATCAGTGGTCCCCCTGTCAGTCAATTAGCAACATACAACAACAAAAAGAGCACAAATGTATGCATTCACATGCACTCGTGGTCATGACCACTTCTTGGACCCTATGTAGTTAGGGTATTCTTTTACCCAGCAAGGATTGGTAGCAAGGAACTTGAGAAGTGCAAGTAACTCTGGGACAAAAGGTAAGGTTGCCACAGGGCTCGGGTAAAGAAGGTCCAGGTTCGGCCTCTAGACCTGAAGGTCCTCCAGAAGACCCTTGAACATGCAGGTGTTCTAACAGCAGTGACTTTGTGAAACCAATGCTGGGCTGCACATGTCATTATGGCCATGGATACTTTTACACTTTTGAAGCTCACTAATGTTATCAATACAAAACTAAGCAAAATGGTAATTATATTTACAAACTAAACAAACTGAAATGCTGCAGTATTAAAGACCATTTAATATATATATATATATATATATATATATATATATTACATTCAACTCAAATCCACAAAATAAATAAAATCATAAACTGCATTTTATTAAAAAATGTTTGACCATGTTAGACTCCAGTCCCTTGTGGCAGACAGTTGTGACTCCTCAAACACCTGGCTCCACTAGTGTGTCATATCACATATAATCACATTAACCTAATCGCTCCCAGATCAACACCTCCACTGTGACCCCTAGACAACCCCATGACCCAGCCAGACAACCCTCACGTGGGATCCAACCATCAACTTATCTTTCCTAACAGCAGCTCCACCCTCTGTTACTCAGAGAGAGACCGGAGATTGAGTCAAGGCTGTGAGCATGTAAACTCCAGTTCTGTGTGCACATCATATGGTATTTCAATAAAACCTAATATACAAAGATCACACGCAACCAGGCAACAGGCAAAAACTGCACTACTGTACCATCTTCTTTAGGTCAGGCAGCCTACTTCTTGACTCTCAAAAGTATCTCTGTTCTCATTTATCACAATTTAGCAGTATTTTTGGTTATAATCAAACCATTGTTGCACTTTGCCATTATTTTAAAAGCTTAACACACTGATCTGATTTTAAAATGAATTATGGATATGCTCCTAACCTCAGTAAAGGTCAGATTATGTGTATCACAACAACGTGGGAATACAGCATACCAAAAACAGTCAGGATTTTGTAAGATGGAGTGTACAGCCATGACCCGCCTGGCATCTCTCCCTCATAGTCTCTTTGGCTCTATGTCTCCATGCATGAGGAGGGGGTCAGGCAGAGGTTATTCAAATACAGTGGGCTTAGCCTTTCCACACCGCCCATTAACTATCAAAACATATTTGAACGTGAGCCAGAATGAGAGCGCCCTGCTATGGCTGAAAATGTTTCCTCTCTATTGATGTGTGCACTTTATATTATGAAAAATCACGTTTAATGGTCCTGCATTTATTTGTTATATCAAAAAATATAGTCTCATCAATTATTCCTTTTAACAAAATAATAAATTAGGCTGTTTACAAAAAATATATAATGATAATAATACTATGGTCACACTTAACAACATGGTAATAATAATATAATAGTGTTGTGACAAACAGGTAATAATATAGTAATAATGGTTATTTACAAATAATTAATATTTAATTACTAGGTATTTAGCATAATAAAATATAGTCTAACATAGGAATTGGTAACCATGAGTAATCTATGGTTAGAGTTGGTAATTACATTACCATAATTTACCATAATTATTACCATAATTACTATATAATTACCTGTTTATTACCACATCACTATATTATTACCAAAGCTGTAACACAATGAAACAATTTTTTCCCCAACTAATTCCCCAATGTGAAGCCATAATATGTGCTAGCCGAAAGCATGGCTTAATGCTGAAGGTTGCATTTAAAAACTGATGTGGCATGTCACCATGGCAACTTAGGGGTAATGTAATTATGCAATTATGACTTTCCATAGACAAAAACATACACTCAGAGTTTAGTCTGATTTGTTTTGTCTTGCTTTTATTTGAATAAAGTGTGTTTGAATATAACATATGATGATTTTGTAAAGGTAGATGGACTAATACATCTCTATTTGACTGTCATATTTCATCCCTGAAACTCCCTCGCACTGTCCTCACTTCTAGTCTCTCTAATGTTTTTCAGTCATAATAAATCTGGCTCTGACTTTCTAAAGCATACAATGCTGTGGGGACTGAGTCCTCCAAAAACACTTTGTCAGTTCCAATCAAGCCTGAAATATGACTCAACTGTCTGTGCCTCTACAAGCTTAAATCCTCCCCAGCAGGCCGCTTTCCTTCTCCTTTTACAACTTCCTTAAAAATGTAACTTTTACCACTCCTTTTAACAAATCAATTAATCTAAAAATGTTTAGATAAAACCTAACATTATCTTCCAGGAACCTTACAAAATCAGTGTATCTGTCTAGTTTTTGAGATGAAACCTTGTGGGCTGGTACTGGAAAATGACTGGACTCTGACATACTATTTATTTGTACCTCTTTCTTTTAGTGCATTAGCCCGCGGCCAGGCTAATCAGTGTCACCATTTCCCCCTGGAGCCACCACTCCACATATGGACCGAGGGCAAACCATCAGGAGCAAAGCATGTTCTCTTCATGGATGATTAGCGCTGTTCAGACCGGGGATAGACCACCTCAAAGAGAGACCGGTCACGACTTCAAAGTCCTGCCACTGAGAAAGAAACACACACACACACATATAGTAATACTTGGCTGCACATGCACACTCACTGCAAACTTAATATAAACTGACCCCAACTACGGTATAAACACACACACACGGGGAAATGTATTTGAGTGCCACAGGGCAGGATTTAACTGGTATCACTGGTGAATGATTGACTGGGACAGAGTGTGTGCCTATTCACTGAGAATGTATCCTTGTCATGGACTCTTTCATCTTCACTGGATTCATTCTTTTTTGTAAACAACATGAAGATATAATGTGATACGAGAGGTTGTTGGCCATAATTACATAATTATAGTTTTAACTTGTGTAGTCTAAATATATGACAAGCAGGGAGTGGTTATGGAATATCATATATAAGTCAAATGACATGCTATAAAAAAAATCCTGTTGAGTGTGTTTATCATAATTCTATCCACAAAGGTCAGAGATCGCTAAATGTGTTGATGCTTTTAGATCAGAAATTATTATATTTATTTATTATTTAACCAAACAAAAGTGACATCTCCCCCACTGTTACAATACTTGAGCATCTTCAAAATCATTTTTACATTTGGCCAATATTATAACATAACACAACACGGCACTTCTTTTCTCCTTTTGTCGCTTAAGCTAAACACCACAGGCCTGCGACCAATCACGTTAGACCACCCCACTTCCTGGATTACGAGACTCCGCCTATGTGACAGAGTAGACATAGCTTGTGTAACCTCTGACCTCACTAATGCATTAATTGAGAGGAAAGTATGCGCAGGCCCATTTTTTTGTGATGGAGAGTATAGGTAATTACCCAGTGACCCAAACATTCATTCACTCACAACGATGCCCTTTTGTGCCACTTAGACCCCAACACTCTCTGTGTCAAGTCGGCTGCTTCATTTTTATCTGCTTAGTTTGTTAGATAAAGAAGTTGTATGTTATAAAATAAAAATGGCATAATTTAGTGAATTCATTTGGGGAACTTTGAGGTCCTTTTTTCTCAGTTGACCACATCTGCTTCACTGTAGAGCAAATGCAAACAATGGATTGTGTGTGTTAAACAAAATCCATATTTACTGTATTATTGTATTTTGACCTTAACCAGAGATGTTGTTAATTATGAATAATGTTACATGCCACTAAAACACAATGATTATCACAAGAGCATTTGCCTCACTTAAGCATATTTCCTTTAAACATAGAAATATCAAACACAAATGGAGTTGTGGTGTAGAAATACCCTGATCGTCGCATAAACACTAACATGACGCACATTCACTCTGCCCGACTATGAGAATAAAGTGGTCTCATGTGGCTCACACTTCAGGACAGCCCTCGATCCAAAATGCATTAAGAAATTAAATGTTCACCCTGGGATCTTTGTGAGCCCCAGACTTAACCTGGAAGTCCCAAACGAGTGAAAGGGTTCACTGCTGAGGTCAGTAATTGATAGTCCAACTCTTCGATCCTCCCACTTGGGGCCTTCTGTCGGCCAAAGACTCTGATCCTATACTTTAAATAGGCAGGCTAAAGTAAACACTGCTTGTAAATTCACAGGTTTGTGATGTCAGCTCATTTATGTCAGTTCTCATCCGCGCATACACAAAGATTGCTGGTGGAAACAATAACAACACTGAACAGAGGGCTGGGGCCGACAACAGGAAGTTTGCTTTTTGATTGGATCTTTGGATTCTGCTTTGTAGCCGTCTAAATGGCAGCACTAATAATAATGGCTGGCAGTAATTTATACCAAAATGATGGAGCTTTATTTTTGTTGGCAGCTGAGCTCTGAATTTATAGGGTCACTGCCTGTTTGGTAATGATTGTTTCTGAGAAAATAATGGATTGTAGAAAGTCGAACAATCTATAACTGTAGCTTTTTGATTGTATGATGATATAGAGTTTCTCAATCACTGAACACTCAAGACTGGGAGTTTACCATAATGTTAGTTATGTTTATCAATGCAGCCATTCCACAATGTTGTATTGCCTTCAACCTATAAAAGAATTATGGTGTGTAGAGGTTCTGTACTACATGTACATAAAAGCTGAAATATATAATATATATATATAATAATAATATTGGCTTAATATTGAACATTTCTGGGAATATATGTGATCTTTTGCCTGCACTGATCAGTGTCCGATCATGATTCCCCTGCAGATATAACATAGACACTAGATACAAAAGCAAAAGGTGAAAACTGTTCAAATGGTGGCTTTTGTTGCTCTTTAGTAAAATAATAATTCATAGTTAACTCATAACTGTGGTTGTGATACAAAATACAAGGTGAGTCAAATTTAGTGTCAAGAGATTGGTCTGGGCAGGAATATGTTATTTCCATTACAAAGACATACATTTTGGACATTACATCATATCACTAAGAACTAAAAACAGCCCAGGCAGTCCAACACTGAGCTATTAAAGTTATGTAATATGAAAATTCACATTAAACAGAAAAAAATATTGTGGTAGTAATATTTTCCAAAATGAAACACCATTGCAAAAAAAAATCATCTTCAATGTGAACTTACTGTTCACTCACTTACTGTTCAACATGAGTGTGTATTTATTTCACTACTGCAATGCCCAGTTTATGAATCTTGAATGAACATATCTACCTCCACGACTGCAATGTGAACTTTCAACTGTGAGGTCTGCATGAATTTCACAGCCTGGCTGATTAGTGTGTGTGCGTAGATGCCACCTCACGGGACTGATCACGTAAAGATAACAATATACTTCTTTGTATCAGTTTACATTACGTTAGTCTCACTGTACATTTGCATTAGAATTTTATGAAGCTTGTTATTGAACTTATTTTTTTGGCCCACCTTCACAATCCAATTCCTTTTCAAGTGCAGTCACCTATTCCATATCTGGGTAATACACTTTCTCCATCTATAAAGTTTATTTTTGTAACTTTATTGGTTTCCCCCGGTGAGCTAGGTAGAAGGGAAGGGAAGTCATTACAGCTTAGTGCTTGAGCCTGCCTGCCTCCATCTCCGCAGCCAGGAGAAAAGTACAGAATGTCCACAGATATCTCTCCTATTCCATCAGGACGCTGCCTTCTCTGGAGTCTCCATTTGTGTAGTAAACATCTTAAAAGGTTCCCTTGGCTCCTCACTCCCTTTCTTCTTCTGCTATTTATTTTTTATTCTCTCTCTCTGTTTTTTTTTTTTTTTTACATTCAGTGTGTTTTATTTTTTAAACTGCTTGACTCCTAAAATACAGATATCACAGTTGGGGCCCCATGAGGTTTTTTTTTTTTTTTTTTTTTTTGAAAAATGAGCATATTACTTCCGACATCTCCCTTTCCCTTATTTTTTTTTGTGACAATAAATATTTCCATTTATATGCAAATTATTATCTACTGACCAAGAATGGATAAAAAGTAGTCTTGTTTTTTATTGTGGGGAAGCGGTGAGGAGGCAGAAAGTATGCAGAGCAGCCAAAGCAGCTCCTCATTTAAAGAGTAAATAATCTCCCATTGCATTCTATTATTTATACCCCTGGCTTGAAAGGCACTGTATTAACTTATAAGTTAAGTAGTTAGAAGTTACTTACTTGAAAATGGGGGAATGGGGGGAGGGGGTGGGGGGGACGAAGACGACGCTCTGCTTAGCTGACTCCCCCCCAAATTGCTGACATAATTACATGAATGTAATTTTTTATGACTCACAGAAAATCTTGGCATTTTCACTGAAGCAGATAATTAGACTTGGAATAAAGCAGGGGCGGAATAATTAATACATCAAAACTAGATGAACTTTTTCTAATTATTTTTATTTAATCTCCATTCTAATTATTGTTCTAGTCGGCTGAGCGAGATTGCCTTTCTCATTCAGGGTGTGAAATGCACCCGTAGCGCTCAATCCTCACCCAGTGAAATATCAACTAACCGTGGAGACAGGAAATCACAGGGCGCTTCCCCCACTCTCCTCTTCTCTGATTGAACTGTAATTTAAATTTCTCCATTGCCAACAAACAATTTACATGCACCTGCAGACGCTTATATAATTATTTATTTATGACTTCTCCTTCTGCAAAAGTGTGGCAGTCAATATTTCTGTAGTTTATAATGAGTTTGTTAATTAGTTTAATGTGGTTTGGATAACGGTGTTGTGATTCCCTTCCTTATCGCTGCATTAAAAGAGCAACATTTGCTCAAAATAACTCAAAGAAACCCAGTGGGTGTAGGTGAGCAAGAGTTGCTGACCACAGAGTAAATTTTCCCACTTATCTGTGGTGTCACTCTACCAAGAAGCAGGCTCTGAGAAGGAAATACATCTGATAACAGGTTTATTGCTGATGCAAACATAATTAATGGTCTGACATGCAATGTGGGTATGCTTCTGCAAATGTGATTTTCTCTTATTGTAAATTTAAAAAAAAACTATACAAATAATAATTATTAATGAGGAAAGTCATACAATGGGAAAAAAATCTATGCACAACGAGGAATTATTTCAGAATATTGGAATTAAGTTGGTATATATGTGTAATCCGACAACGCAACCAAATGTAGCAGACAACAATGTAAACTGTACTAACTGTATACTACAGCTTTCAAACTCAAAAGAGTGTTAGAGAACACTGACTCAATAGTGGACGGACTTCCTCAATTCTACAACTTATAGGCTAGACTTTGTTGTCATTTTAAAATTAAATAAAGAAAAATGATATGCATATGTTTATTGTGCGTATTAACAATTACATCTAATAGAACAGAAAAACAATGGAAACCATTAAAGGAGTAATGTACAGTTAGTTTTTACCAAATAAATAATGGCTGTAACATCAGTCAGTTGTTGTATGGTATGCACAGGATAGTTAACATAATGACTGTTGCTTCATCAGATGCAACACCACAGACGCATGTCACATAAAGTCAAAATCGGAACTTTTTTGGGCAATAAATAATATGTCAGCCACAATAACTGATATTTAGAACATAATAACTCACCAGTTCTTCCTGACACCTCATTAGAAGCAGGCCTCTGGTGCATGCTGCTTCACATTCTCTTTGTGCAAACGTTTAGCACAGGATGATTCTGATGCTCAGATTGCATAAAGAAAAAGAGAAGGAGGAGGGAGATTAGAAAACGAATGCAAGTCAGCTAAATAAAATATACTGGGACAAAAATCATTCTTCATCGCAAGCATGAAATGAAAATAATTCTGGCTTTCCGTCTATATCCACATTTCTTATTAGACTCTGTGTATTCACTAGATTAAAATTGCCGCTTGATTAATACACAAAACAAGATCAGATTTAATTAACATCAGATTTAATTGAAGCCCAACAATTCTTTTTCCACACTCGCAGTTCAGATAGACACTACTGCAAGCCTTTGTAATTAATGAAATGTAAAGCAGCATCTTTCACCAAAATAATCAAAATACACTGCTGTGTATTTCACGCAGCCAAATCTCCCCATTTAGGACAAATATATTAAAGTTATTATTATTCCTCTATATAGATTACAAATTCAACAGAGACATAATTTGGGAATAATTTAATTAAAGAGATAATAAGGTTTTGAATAAAGACCAAAAAAGCCTCTGTATTTTGACCCTGTTTGAATAGATTTCATGACTGAGTGTGTATAATTTGCTTGATTCTTGCAACATCTATCTGTGAATATCCAGACGAAACCTTAATCTAGATTAGCAGCCATCGGAAAAGAGAGCTCATATCCTGTTTAATGAAATCATATTTGCTCACACACACAGCTCGAAAGCCTCTTAAAACTGCTCTATTTACATGGCTTCACACAGAGAGGCTCAAATCGGCACTACGTTGGTGCTGTACAAATTCAAAAGTAATTTTCATGGAGCTTTTTCTGTGGTTGAGTGGCAAGTTGTCTGTTTTATTGTCATTTTGTGTGATGTGAGCCTAAGTTTCTTATTACTTGTTTGTGTGAGTTGATATTCCACTTGCATAGTTGTGGTATATCATGATCAAACCAGATAGCTTTCTCTTATCGCTGTGTTGTATTATTTCTATGGGCCAATATTTTTGGTATTATCAATGTAATCTGTAGTATCTGCTATAGGTGTGTGTGAGTGTGTGTGTGTGTGTGTGTGTGTGTGTGTGTGCGCGTGTGTGTGCGCGTGTGTGTGCGTGTGTGTATGCGTGCGTGTGTGCGTGTGTATGTCTGCTCCTGTTCTGCTTGGAAGGACCACATGTTCAAGTCAGAATAAAAGCGGATTGAGCTGCCACTCTGCTGGGTATACAGTGCCACCATGTGTCTTGAAGAGGAACTGCAATAGGTGAACCTGAATTGTCCTTACCTCTGTACTTTTCTGTTGTTTGAAATTTGACCTATTATGTGCCATTCGATGTGTTTCCTTGACAAGTCAAGGAAGGTAAGATGCTGTATTTGAGAGGCACTTTGTGTTTTCATGTGAAGTCAACCGTAGAGGATAAGAGTAGATTTGAAATCTTTATCATATACATTTATAATAATAAACAATATTATTGACAAAATCAAACTGCTCTCATGAAAGTTGGATTATGTTTCTGTCCTGGCATTGAGCTACCTCCTGGCGCCATAGGGATGAAGGCTGCACGCTTGGGCTGACATTACCTGTGCGGGCACCCTGTGTGGCTCCTTTATGAATTAGCTTTTTTGTTCTGATTTTCTGCTCCACTCGTGTCTGAGTACAGGTCCCAGCCTAAGGTGAGATAGAGTTGGAGGGGGTTATAGCCACACCTCACCGTAAACCCCTCACCTGGATATGACCTACGGGCTGTTTTTAGAGCGCCGGTTTATCTCCATGGCGATAGAGCTCGGTTCTACGACTGTGGAATGAAAACAGGTTGGCAGAGCAGACAGACAGGAGTCAAGGATGTAATGTAACACACAGAGCCTGAGCGGCCAAGTGGCCAAACCACTCACCTGCGTCATCTTCTCAAGGAACCCACAATGCAAATGAAAAGGAAAACCGCACCAAATTCCTTTTACGCTGGATGGATCATTTACAGTTTCATTGGCAGACGTAAGCAAAAACAATTTATAGGGTTTATTAATGTAGCTTGAAAACTACAGATTTCTTTGACAATATTCCAAGTGTACTTCCATAACTTTTCTCAGGTTAATTTCACCTGTAAATGAATTAAACTACAAAAGCACAGATTGTATCTCAACTATATCCATAGAGAAAAGGTAAACCGTAAGTACTTTTCGCAACAAGCTCACCTATCTTAACCACGCCTTGATACCAAACTCGTATTCAACCCGAACCCTGCGCATGTTGACTAAGGAGTAGCATTCACCCGAAACATTCAACTATTCCAGGCATGTGTTACATTCAAGTGTTGGGCTATTGTGTGGACGAGAGTGGCTGTTGTTCAAGTGACTAAGCTGAGAATGACATGGTCCAAGTGGGCTTTACCTTGAAGTATAGTGAACGCTCAGATGCTTGGCAGTTGCAGAACACCATCATTTGAGTCACACTCTGCTGAATGAGCAAACCTGCTGCAGGCCCTTGTGCGCTGCCAGCGGACCATCTCCTAACTCTGTGTTTTATCATCCATATATAGGCTGGCCCCAAACCGCTGGTTCAATTACCCATCATGCCCTTGACCTTGAAGGGTCAACTTGCTTTGGTGGATAAAGCCTTAGATGTCCAGAGAGAGAGAGAGAGGGAGAGAGAGCGAGAGAGAGAGAGAGAGAGAGAGAGAGAGAGAGAGAGAGAGAGAGAGAGAGAGAAAGAGAGAGAGAGCAAGAGAGGAGTAGAATGATGGATTGTGTGAGTAAGAGAGTGATGTGTGCAAGGCCTCAGCCCTGCTCTCTTATCTCTCTAGCTTCGGTGGAGTTTTAAATTATTCATTCCCTGCTGCTCCCGCCGACTTACACATCTCCATCACACGGCTGCCCGCATCCGCCCAGGGAACAGGCGGTCGCCACGGCAACCTTATCGCAGATCGCAGATTTCAGGCTCCAGAAATGAAATAAAAGAGGAAATTGGCTGTATTAGCATAAGAGGAGTCAGCCCGGAGTTGAATACACACATCAGCCCCCCTCCAACCCAACTCTCCCTCAACCCCACCCACACGCCACCCCCAAAAGCTCACAGCGTGCCCCCCGCCTCTTCTTATCAGCAATGTATGATCGCTGCTCTCTCTTTCTATATTTTTTTTTCTAATTCCACTCCCTTGCCAACTCGCCCCACCACCACCCATCACTGCTGCTACCTCTCCAGCGCTCTTTGTTCCTTCTTGTGCCTCAGAAAAGAATGGCTGCTAAAGAGGGAGGGAAAGGGGGGGAAAACTAGATGGCGGTGGCATTGACCTCTGGCCTTTATAGAGAGGAGTAAACAATAAGCAATAACCTGGGAGATGTAACTGTGGCAGCGGCGAGGCGACTGACTGACAGCACACTTTATTTCCTGTCCAATAGGACCCTTTTTTCCGTCTTCGTCATGATGTTATTGCAGTTTTTGGGTCTTTTTCTTTGTGTCCATCATTCATTCTCTGTCTGACGAGTCCGCTGGGATCTTGATCAGTTTGTATCTCTGACCTTAAAAAAACTGTATGGGAAATGTGTTGGGCTTTCTGTCTGCAAATGGACTTGACGCTTCTACCAGTGTGTCCAAAATAACATTAACATCCACCGTCAATACATAATCTCCAATGGCCATCAGCAATCTTCTATCAATGTGAAGCCGCAGACAAAATAGACGCCCATACATGTTTTACTGTAGCAACCATTCTGCCGCTGTTCAGTTCCCCGTTAACTCCTTGCACTGTAAAATTTGACTAGTTAATCTTTTATAAAGTAAAATCAAGCAGAGGTGGGTGGAGTAGCCAATCATTTTACTCAAGTAAGAGTACTGCTACTTCAAAATAAAGTTAGTCCTGAGTAACTGTTTGAGCGTAATGTCAGATTATCTGTTTAATTTTGTGGAAATCTGCCAAAAAATGAAAAGATAATAAACAGATTTTGATATTTTCAAAAGATAAACTAAAAACATAAATAATATTTTCAAAAATTCAGGCACAAGGAACAGAATTTCCACATCATCACATTTTTTACATAAAGCTGTTCTTACATGACACACAGAGGTGGGTAAAAGTACTCTTACTCTTTCTAGATTTTCAAGATTTTACTCAAGTAAGAGTACAGTTACTTCAAAATATTATTACTCAAGTAAAAGTGAAAAAGTATTGTGCAGTAAAGCTACTCTATGGAGTACAATTTATATAAAAAGTTACTCGAGTAAATGTAACTGAGTAAATGTAACTGAGTAAATGTAACTGAGTAAATGAAATAAACTGAGTACTACCAACCTCTGATATTAAGTCAATTGAATACTAGGTTTTTAAGTGAATGTCGTTAAAAAAAATGATTGAATGTGACAAAGATTGTTTATCTGTAAGTCTCAAACTGGCCATTGTCCGAGGTGAACGGGTGAGGCAGGGCACATGACTGCACAACCCCATAAATATACTACTTGATTTGTGAGTAGAACTACTGTTTAGACAATCAGATTTCCTAATTTTTTTAAAGTAAGGTCAAATTTTACAGTGTGTTTACCACCCTTTGCTTTTACTAATTGAAGTTAAACAGCTGAGAATGTGTTACCATGTCCCCCACATATGGTTATAAATGACAACATACACTCCCACTAAGAGTGACACTCCCCTGGGGAATAAAGCATGTGTTTGTTATGATAATTATCTCCCTCCCGCTCACAGAATCTGAGCAAATCAAACCATTAGGGGGGCATAAAGGGACAATAACGCCCACCACAATAGCTGGTGGCACTTTCTTTTATTGTCATCATTATGGTAACTGAAGTTGTTTTTAAAGTCTCTGGTGGGCCCAAAAAGAAAAAAAAGCATAATAATCAAAGAAGAATCACAATCCATATATTGTGTCACATTTATTTAAGGTTTCATTTATTAAATTAAAGCCAGAAATCATGTAATTTTTTTGAAAGGCATAAAAATGAAAATCTGGTCCTGTTCTATGAAATAAAGTGGTACTATTATTTTTTGTCTAAGTCACACACCAGTCCTATAAACCTCTATACATTTTTTACTATGCGCTTTATTTATTTATTTATTTGTATTGTATTTTATTATTGTGAAAGTGACACTTTGGGAAGGGGGTGTATACACATTAGGGAGACAAGACAAAAATACACAAGACAAAAATACAAATACAAATAATAATAATAATAATAATAATAATAATAATAATAATAATAATAATAATAATAATAATAATAATAATAATAATAAATATATTTCTGTTATTCTGTTTGTTGGCCAATAGCAATTGATTTTCCGGAAAACTACAATGACTGAATAATCAGACACCTCTACACCCTTGCACAGAACTGCCATTGGCCACTTCAGTGGATCTATACGCTCTGATTCAGCACTAGAGACAGGTAAAACATTGTGAATTCAGTATAGCTTCAATCTCACAACAGTGTCTCCACAAAAAGTAAATAAAGAGGCCAGGGTATGCTGCTGAAGTGAGGGGAGTGAGCTAGATACATACATTTTTCTCACCGCAATGGGGCAATTTGGGCACATAGTCCGAATTTTTGCTTGAATCAGTAAACAAAATCAAAATGGTGAATGAAGAAATTAGGTAATATATATATTTATATTTATTTTACAACAGACTTACAAGCTGTATTTTTATCACCCTAAGGTAAATCTTAAATACAATACAGAGCTTTTGCCTCACAAAACTGTCTCCCCCTGTTTTTACATTCATCTGTTTCATCACAATTTGATATACAGAACAATAT
Organism: Philypnodon macrostomus; assembly: GCA_036025475.1. NCBI lineage: Eukaryota > Metazoa > Chordata > Actinopteri > Gobiiformes > Eleotridae > Philypnodon > Philypnodon macrostomus. The sequence continues at coordinate 29,724 of JAVQKC010046636.1, forward strand.
TGGAAGAATCATAATTGCTTCTTGAGGAATTATCTGCTGAAAGGCTTCTTTTCCTTTCGTTGTGCTCTCTAATTGCCCAAACCCTTCTTCGGCATTTCCCCACTTTGTAGCATCCAGCCCATTTGTTTCCAAAAGCTCTTAATCTGATTTAAGTGCTGAATACTTTGGAACAGTGAAGAAAAAGGCCTTAACATGAAGACAGCCCAGGCGTTCTGCGCTACCCTGCTTTCCTAGGTGGTCTTCTAAACCTCTGTTTCTCCATGTGATTGTGCTTGGTATGGTTGGAGGCTCATCACAGCCTACATGTAATTTCACATGGGCTATAGAAACATTTATTGCCTGTGGCTCTGTCCCTCCCACACATCGTCTGCTGAGGAGCTGAGCCACTGATTCCACTGTGTAGGTTTGCTCCAAAGAGCCTGTAGTGATAAGTACTGTGTTTGTGAAACCCAATGTGTGAGATGTAAAAAGAGCATGCAGTCTATGTGTATGAAATACACTGGGTGTCAGCAAGTGACTTATGGTAATAGTAAGTGACAGGCTGAGACTGAAGACAATGATAATCCATCACCATTCTAAAATGAATATGTGTTGCCCCCTCCACCTTGTCCTACCCCATTTCTCCAGTGCTCCCTGGCCCTGAGCAGATAACCGCAGTGGAACCATGAGCGGGACCAAGAACCAATCCCAAAAGGCTGTCCCGTAACAGTTGCTCCACTCCAGTCCATGAAGTGTGGGTGCAAAGGGCCTCATTCCCCACAGCTTTCTGAGCAGCAGCGTTACAGTCTGTTCCAGCCCTTAGGGGTCGGGACAGGAGGGTACACCATCTTTTCTTGTCCAGTTGGACACTATTGGTCACACTGGATTTTAGGAGCAGTCTGAGGAAAAGTACCCAATCCCACAGCCTATAGAGAATGAAGGACGCCAACCATTTAAAGTCCTGTTTGGACAGACATAAGTGTGTGGTGGGCTGGAGATATGGACGTTAGAACAAAAGGGATTCAGAAAAGTGTCAACAACAGCTACTGCAGCTACAGTGTGTTTGATTGAATGTAGTGCTTCAGGCTCAAGAACTATACAACTGTATTTCTTCCAAACTATAAAAAATGTCAGACACAACTTTTTTGCTTCATGTTTTATTTTTAAATTTACATACACTGAAGAAAACTAATCACAAAATGTGTGGTTAGTCGAAGTTTCCTCTGCAGTTCTTTCTTGCGGTACAGTTTGGATTTAAAAGGTTATTCATTTTATCAACTGCAAATTGTGTATAGGCTGACATAGTATATATAATTTTAATATTATTGTACACCAAACCAAAACAACCATACCACCAAATGTTAACTGGTTTCTGGTTTATCATCTGCAAAACCTGTGTGATCTGCCCCCATTTCTCCACAGCAAGAGTGAAGAAGGAACACTGGGGTAAAACAACCTAAACTTATAAACCCATACATGCACACAGCAAGTCTATAATTATCTATGCTGTGAGATCTGAAACAAACAAACTAGAAGCATAAAATTGTGTCACTATCTATGATCCAGTCAAGGGCATCATTGCGCTTTTATATAAAGGGTTATTGTAGCTGGACAGCCTCTTGGAAGATATTTCCTGGGCAGAAATCAAAATGAAATTGGTTGGAGTGGGGGTCTGGGAACGGGAGGATTATGGTCAGAAAAACAAAGATGGGTAGAGAGGGGAGAAGAAAGAATGAAGCTGAGATAAGAGCTGAGTGGGTGTACGCTGGCACTAACAGGGAACGGATGTGATACTCAACTGAAAGTTAGAATGTATAAGAACATACTGTCTCCTGTGGATCAGAATGAGAGTCTCAGTGGTCAGATGAGAAGGTCTCTGCTTTGCTGGTGTGTATTAAGTTGAAATTCAGAAATCAAGAGCAATAGAGTGCAACAGTAGATAAAAAACACCATTCATTTTTCCATAGATTTAAAAATAATTTTCATATTTTAAGAGTTTAAAAGATCAATGGAGGCTAACACGATCGTAGCGTGAATATTTTCAGCTAAAAGAAAACTCAGCGAAATACATTAGTTTTCCTGTTTACAACTCAGATACCTTTTTAGATTCAACGTGACGCCACATAGCCTCTATCGACATTTTAAAGTCTTAAAAACATGGATTTTTCTAAAAGTCTATGGCAAAAATGAATGGGAAGTTGACTTCCAGGACCAGAGGAATTAATGTGCACTGTCCTATTGAACAATACTATAATAATAATAATAATTTTTCCTATGTTGTAGCACCTTACTGGGTAGATATGTTCTTATGATTTGTTTTACCATGTGCTTGACAGGATGGCCCAGTTGGGGGCCATATTTTCCATCCTGGCAGCCCTGGGAGGTGCGGCACTGTTGGCTTCGGTTCATAAAATCGACGAGGGCCACACAGGAGTTTATTACAGGTGAGACAAACAACATCTGCTACATGCCTCTACACATCATTAGATACAGCGTGATATAAAGGTACACTTGTAAAATGCATACAAATGTTGCCTTATTAATGTTCATCATAAAATGTTCAACAAAAAACAGGAGCTAGTGTTGTCTCTGTCTCGGTCTTGAACTTCATTTTAGTCGAGTCTTGTCCCAGTCTCGGACATAGTGGTCTCTGCAAACACTTTATTACTTTTATGATATAGTTTGAGGGATATTTCTCTAATGATTTGCTTATCATAAAACATGAATTCAAATGAACTCATTAAGCTTCAATCAGTGTTTTTGAACTTGGGTCTTGAACTGTCCTCGAGGTGCCTTGGTCTTGACTCGAGGTGCCTTGGTCTTGACTCGGTCTCGGACCCTAAAAGTCTTGGTCTTGGACTGGTCTTGGTTTTAGATAGTCCGGTCTCAACTACAACACTAACAAGAGCGTTGGTTGATTATTTAAAATGTATATAAGTTTAGATTGTGTGTAAATTATCCATAAATTAGGTATAAAATTATCAATTTCGTCAGGGTCAAAAAGTAACTTTTCACTCTTTAGTAAAAGTTAGACTTTTTGCTGGAGGGAAAATGATTGTTTTCACTCTGAGACCTTCTGTGGGCTTTTTTATTATAAGGGGTTGTTTTTTTAGAGCCAGGGTAAGTTTTTCCACCATCTACATGCTTCCACAATACAGGAAAATTCTGATTGATCGATACATAATTACTCTATCGAGAGCTACAAAATCGACAGCATAAGAGAACTCTACCAAAATTGCATACAGTATTTCTTACAATTCATACAAAGGGCTTAAATGAGATTACTACAACAAAAACAAGACACACATTCACACAGACAGTTTAGTTGGTGAGGGAGACTGTAAGGCAGCCAAAGTCAAGAGTGCTGTGGCCCCCTTCAGTATCCCAGAAATTGTTCACTGTCCCCAAATCTGAAATTGTCTTCAAAAATACTTGTATGTCATTTATATTTTTCTTTGTTACTTTCTACCGACATGGATTTCTCAATATTAAAAATGTCATTAATGAGTTCCATTTTTCAGACCTTCATTGTAATTTTAACATTTTAATTAAAAATGTTATTGTCATCCTAAGGGTATCTAATATTCATATATAATTTATAGATATTCGAACTTTCCAAGATTTTTCAGTTTCATAAAATTAGGCAAATAGTTTCTCACTGACTCAACTTCAGTTTGTGACAGGTCTTTCATGTCACAGCAAGTAATTATCAAAAGTTTAAATCTGTAAATAGATTAATGGATGGATCAATCTTCATCCTGAGTTAAATACCAGTGATTAGTGGTTTCTGGCAAGTCAATGTAATATCTAAACGGTGGATTCTAGCCATATGTTTTACAATGGTGTTGCACAATATGTCTTATTGGCACAGTATTGAAAAATACAGTGTGCATAAGTAATCAGTCAGCATTTATTTATACACCCACTTAAAGTGACCAAGTATTAGAAGCCAATATGGGCATATTTTAGTCATAACCACTTTAAGATGATAAGTGTAAAATGTCTGAAAATGGAAGACATCTGTTTTCACTTGAATATTGTTATCTTAAAATGGCACACTACAGCTGTTCGAGGAAACCCTCATGATTCACACCAATAATAAAATACTACATAGCTTTTTTGGGGGTCGTAAAACACAATTCTTTTTTATACCCAATGGTATCAACATTATGTTCCTGTGGGGCTCCCAAGTGTCCACATGATTAAAAGCTAAATGTGAGGGTAAGACTTTTTCCACTAGATGTCACCAAAAAGGCCACAAAATACGTAACCCACCTTCGAGCTTCACATGCCTTTCTTCCCATATTTCTTCTGAATGATCTGTTAATTTATTCATTGATATCTGTAAAACACATTCTTGCTAAACCTTGCTAAACACATCTAATTTACTGCCAAGAATAGAACTGGCCTAAGATTAGGGGTGTGCAATATGATGAAAAGATTGTATCGTGATATGAAATTATGACAGTGCACTAATCTGGGAAGATCGTTGAATTGTGATACATTCACGTGCTCTGCTCTTCACCATAATTTTTGCTGTGACAGTGCCAGTGTTCATATTAATAAAGAATGAATAAGTATTATGATGAACACTGGATTGGTTGTACATTGCATTACATATGTACAAAAAATACAATATAGTTCAACTTAAATGGTGATAAAAGTTGAAATTGTGATTTTGGCTTCATGATATTATATTTTAGGCCCATTTTGCTGCTTGTGATGTTCCTAGAAATGCTAAAATTGTATATGATTTTAAAAATGATCAATAAGAAATCAAATCAAATGAAAACTTATATGAATTCCTTATGAATCCATGAATATTATTTTTACTTCATTTTGTCACCCTAAAGTTACACTTTTTGAATTGGCTTTTCTTCCTCTGTCTGTTTCTAAACCTAAAAATGAGTAGAATCCTTTTTTAACAACAGGTTAGCATCAGCCATCTGCAGAGGCCTATACCGATATCAATGAAATTGTGGATCTCCCGACACCGATGATGTCTGTGCATCCCTATTTGAAATGGTATATTGACCTTGTAGAAGTCTCCTATAGTTACGTAAAGCTCTGTCTTTTTCTGTCTCTCCTTGATAACCCAGAGGAGGGGCGCTCCTGACCACCACCAGCGGCCCAGGCTTCCATCTTATGCTACCATTCATCACCACATACAAGTCTGTACAAGTGAGTACGCCGCATTCATTAATGCTATTGTGAGTGCGAGTGTGTGAGTGCGTGCATGTGTGTGTGTGTGTCTGCTGGGAAAATCTACCGGCGCTAAATGGACTGTGCTGTTTTCTCTCTGTCCAGACAACGCTACAGACAGATGAGGTGAAGAATGTACCGTGTGGGACAAGGTAAGATGTAATGTCATCTGTTATTGTAGTGCTTTTTCAATTCGGTTTATATGCCCGACATAAAAATACACAACGACAAATGAAGGGACGCATGAAAAACTGGTAACAGAAAGAAGAAAACCTGATCCAGTTAACTCAAGCTCAGGTTAAGCTTGCATTAGAGTAATAATCACGGTGAGAGACTTGTACCACCGGGGCGCGCCGGGGGGGGGGGGGGGGGGGGGGGGGGGGGGGGGGGGGGGGGGGGGGGG
>JAVQKC010046652.1:0-16605 GCA_036025475.1 Philypnodon macrostomus
TTGCACACACTCTGCATTCTCTTGATGAGCTTCAAGAGGTAGTCACCTGAAATGGTGTTCACTTCACAGGTGTGCCCTGTCAGGGTTAAGAAGTGGGATTTCTTGCCTTTTCATGAAAATAAAAATTGGTCTATACTGTAGGTAATGTCAGAGCCTGGTTAGGAAACATTAGTAAATGTACCTCACATTGTATGTTTATTTAATGAACGCATTTTGGTTGGTGGCAAAAATCTAGATTTTTTTGGTGAAGTCCTTACAGAAATGTCATTGTATGTTGCATGTTCTATCCCTCACCACAAACCCTAGATTTTTGTAAATTTAATCCACTTTTGCTCCAGTCGTCTCCATACTGGAATTTTGAATGTTCCATATGACAAACATTTTAAAGGGTCTATTAAAAGACGAGGTAAAAGTAAAACCCTTAAACTTAACATTCACACCATCATCCAAGGCCTATTACTGATTGAAAATCTTAATCAAATCTGACAAGCTAATTTGCTAGCCTAACTTACCCTGTTGAAAACTAACTTGATACTGAACTTCACCAGTGTAAGATTATGGCCTACTCATCTGTAAGAATATTGTAGAAAACATCCAATCCATCCATCTCTGTCGTATTGATTTTAAGTTCTAAATAAAGACACATAAGTTTTCCTGAGGTCAGAGCATTGCAAAGCTCAAACTCCAATAACTACAATTCTTTTTGAGCTCCACGCCGGCGGCCAATGCACACACTAGGGACAGATACTAAACCAGGCATACTTTGCTGAATAATGCACCAAACGGCAAGTAATGACCATCTTCACTAGCGAGGTCGTAGAGCTGAGTCAACACTAATCTGAACACCCACTAACATTCTCAGCCCCTGACGAAAGCCCCTCCACCACAGGGGGTAGGCCGCACCAGTTCTGCAATGAGACCAGATATGACAAGAATTCACTGCACCGACTGGTTTTTGATTCCACGCACAGCCTCTCTTTAAAGTTTTATGCAGACGGCCAAGGGAGCCGTGTGAGCCTGTCTGATCATATTTTTGTAAAAAGAACGTTCGCAGCAAAAACTAGATTGGAATAATTTGAACGCTAAAGTAGTTAATATACAGACTATGGTAAAGTAGATAGATGGACTAGTTTGCTCAGTTTTTAAGATACAAAAATAACAACTGTCGGGATCTTTAGGAGAATATTAATGCACATATTTCATTTCATATGTCATTTCGGTCCTAATATCCTGGCTGTTGCTGTGGTAGCATACAAACAGTTCTGAGAAAATGCTTCTGTAATGGCTTTGGGCTTATAAGACAGTAGGCCAATTGTCTACTTAAGGACACACTTGAAGTTTCTTAAAAAAAAAAACAACAACCCAAAAACAGGCATGGTATAGCTGCCACATACCGCTCCAGGGCAACTGTGGCACAGAAGAAGCTTTGCCTTTGGATATGTTATTGGTAGTAATAACAGCAGTGGTTGTCATAGTGATGGTGCTTCTCATTAACAAAGATCCTGAGAAGTAATCACTTTTGTACTCTGTCACTGAATGCTTTATTCACTGTGCCTTCCATGAAAACAACAGCATCGAGGCGAAACGCAGAGCCAAAAAGCATGACACGAGATTAAGCCGGCCTCTTCACTCTCACTGGAAGACACAAACAAACACACACACACACACACACACACACACACACAATCATACGCAAGAGCTTTGGATAAAACTAATAAACAGGCTGGCTACGGAGGAATGTTTGGAGCCTATTCTTTAAAGTGATAAGATTAGGGGCACATCTCAGGTCATCTGGCTGGCTGTTCTACCGTTTCGGGGCAGAGTGACTAAAAGCAGCTTCACCAGATTTTGATTCCATTCTTGGAACAAAAAAAAATTCCTTTACCGGCTGATAAACAGTGAGCGAGAGAGGAACGGATGGTATAGAGCCAGGTCATTCAGTTCTTTATGAAGTGCAAGTGCAATCTCCAAGTAAAGTCAGCAGCTTAGTGGGCCAACATAAAAGTCTAAACAGAAAAAAGACAGCCAGGAGTATGTTGTATGCTGGAGTCATTCAAAGTGCAGGCCTCATATACAGTAGCTCAGAATCTATAGCAAAGAATCTTTTAGTCATGTGTTCCGGGCATGTCCCACCAGGAGGAGACCCCGGGGAAGACCCAGGACACCCTGGAGGGATTATCTCTCAGCTGGCCTGGGAACGCCTTGGAGTCCCCAAGAGCTGGATGAAGTGTCTGGGGAGAGGGAAGACTGGGCATCTCTGCTTAGACTGCTGCCTCCACGACCCGGCCCCGGATAAGCGGAAGAAGATGGATGGATGGACTGTATCTTTTAAGTGCTCTTCAATCATACCTGGTTAACTTTTTCTGCCCCAGAATTGTTACTGTATCTCCATTCAATAAAATGTAGAAATGCTGAAACATGCTTTATGGAGTGGAAAATGAAGTAAAGCTTTTTAGTTGGTTTTGAGTGTTCTTTTGTTTTGAGAGTGGCCAATTTGGACTACCGGGGTGCACGATGGTGGAGGAAAATGGCTTTGGGTTCAGTCCTCAAGCCGTCTGCATGTCATCTTTGTTCTTGTGGGTTGTCTCTGGTTATGACTTTGAAAGATTAATGTGAATTGGTGACTTAATATCTCCCAGTGAGTAATATGTAGGTATCTATCTGTTTCTGTGCAAGCCCTGAAACTAACTGATTAATATTCCATAGTTGCTGGTATAAACAGCCATCAAGTATCTCTACGCAGAAGAAACTAAATAGATTTTGACGAGGAATGAAAGAGATCAAATTGGGAACATCTGGTCTACAGAATCAAGTGGTGAGCAATTGGGGGGGATTAGAAGTTAAACAGTGCATTGCTAATGCTGTGCTGTGGCTTACTGTACATTTTATTTGCAGTTTTCTAGGCTGCCTTATTAGGTTACAGGCATGGATCTATTATAATATCAGGATAAGACACTGCCCCCACTGCCTTGATGCCAATATGCATAGTGGCCACTCGGTGGTACTGCAGCAAGACAATCCCAAAAAGGCTTTTTTGGTTAAGAGGTTAGCACCATTCCTGAACAGCAAGTCCTGGTTCGATTCTTGGACTTGGCAAGGTTTGCAGACTTCCAGGGGTTTTCTGTCTCCCTCGACCTAGAACACGCATATCGACGTGTTTGCGTGATTACATTTTAACTGGTTTCACTTGGAGCTATTTACAGTCAGTCATCAGTTCATATCCAATCACACTATTGTTCTGACACAATGCACCAGGGGCACTTTGGGGATGCAGCCCATTGAACACGGCTCAGCGGCGGACGTCAGTTTGCGATGCACTAACCTGATGAGACTGTAGTGCCCACAGGGACGCCACACAGGTAAAATACAGCCCCTGTATGTGATCTACATGGCTGATTGTGGTTATTCCATTGCTACTATACCCTCTTAAAAAGACTTCAAAAGTTTCTCTCACGCTCCGCTGGCTTGAGGAGCTGTGATTGAAGTGGAAGGGTGAAGGGCCGTGCCTCTGTTTTTAGGCCCGTGAGGTATTCTTCGATTTGGGAAACGACACGAGCCACTGAAGAGAGTGATGTGTAAGGGACTGCAGCTATAATTAAGTTATAGCCGAAGGAGGCGAGTGTTTGAAGGATGCATCTGTTGTCTCGTCAGCGACAGAATGTTTGTGCTTCAAACTGTTCTGGCTCCAACATCTTCAAAGTAAAATTGCATACTATTTTACAGAGACATTTTGTTTTTGTTTTTGGAGTCTTTACATTTTTAAACCTCAATTTAGGGGAAGCCTTGATTTGTTGTCCTTGATCTCGGGCATGTAGAAGGATATTGTTATAAAAAAGGATCGTTTCCCAAGAGAGTTCTGAAATAACTCCACACGGTCAACAAAACTGAATGGCAATAAACTACAAACCGATGGCCCTAATAGGCAATGATGTACATAAAACATATATCAGTTATTTTGTTGCTACCGTGACTCATTAGAAACAGTTCATTAGCAGTTTATTCTATTTGGGAACTTTTGGGACTTTTATTTTGTATTTTGGTGAACCCACATCACAGTTCTTTTTCATAGACAACCCACATCACAGTTCTTTTTCATAGACAACCCACATCACAGTTCTTTTTCATTGACAACCCACATCACAGTTCTTTTTCATAGACAACCCACATCACAGTTCTTTCTCATAGACAACCCACATCACAGTTCTTTCTCATAGACAACCCACATCACAGTTCTTTTTCATAGACAGGCCTAGGAATTTCGATTAAGATTAATTTTTATACCACCAACCTAGTGTAAACTCTGCAACGTATTAATGTAATGAAAATATTAGCTATTTATGCCACTATTGATTCTCACAACATCAAAAACACAACACTGACCTGTAATTCTAGCTCTATATCTAGATCACTTCCTCAACTGTTCATTGACAACCTGCTGATGAGAGCTTTAACCTGTCCCATACTGGGATTGGTCCGACTCACCTTCAAAAGCCAATATATTGTGTTGTGGTCAATACCAGCTTTGACAAATACATAAAACATTGTATATGCCTTCTAACTGTATACTGTCTAAACTCTCGGGAGGAGCCATGATTTGCAGTTTCTTAGGTATCAAAGACATGTGAGCTAGTATGGAGTCTTTCATCCCTGCTGATGTGATGCTTTTTAATAATGTGTCAAAAAATGCCTCAGAAAGTTGGCAACAGAAAATACTCAATTGTAGTCCAGGGAATGTTTTTATCCAGTCAATTAAAAAGAGAAGTCCAACATCAAGTATATATAGTAAAATAGTTGGTATGTCTGTAAGCAACAAATGTTATGTTATGGTCAGTTTTCACTTTTTGATGTGAATGCTGACATGACTGGATTCTGGATTCAGGAAATCAGATAAAACAGGGATAAGGACTATACTTATGCCAGCTATATATATGGTTGGCAATATGACAAATTAGTCTTACTACAGCGGTTTCCCATTTACACTATGAAATGCCAAAAAATATATAAAACTATATGTGGGTTAAAAAAAGGTGATAAAGGTGATATAAAGGTGTGACTGACAGAGCTATAGTCAGGATTCTATGGTAGTACATTTCAAACATATAGGCCTTCATTTAACACAAACAAAACTAAAAACTAAAAAACTAAAAAGCACTCAGAGAGTGCAGACCTCCGCCATGGCAGCTCATTTCCACGGATCACTCCCAAAATTAAATCAACGGGTCTTCATTTTTAACAGGTCGTAATTTTGTGTCAGTCCCTGAAATTTTCCTCCAAATCGGTGCAGTATTTTCTGAGTAAAGTTGCTGATGCCATTCTTTAAAAAAATCCTGGATACAGACAGTGATCCGGATCACTCCCAAAATCTAATCAGTTGTTCCTTGTATCAGTTCTAACCCTAACCATTCCCTGAAAATGCCAAATTCATTCAGTAGTTTTTGCGTAAAGTTGCTAACTGACGGATGGACAGTCAGACAGACGCTACCGAAAACATGACCTCCTTGGCGGAGGTAATTATAGAACAGCAACTGTGTGTTAGAGCTATACTATTAGTCATCCCTCATGTCAAATTGTGTGGTAATCATTCACAGGTTAAATCTTTCATTGTCTCAGTTTAATTAAGTAGATCAGTCCAACTAGAAATGCTGTGTATTTCAGCTCTCATGGACAATTTCACATTGATACAATTCAGAATATTTTTTTTCTCTCGTCCTGGTTAAATCATGGTTTAGACCTAATTAAGATCTGGTATAGTCCTTGTTATTCATAATGCATTTTTATGAATTCCTATTTTTTTTGTTTAGCCCCGGCTTAGTCCTGATTTAAGCTTTTACTAGTCATTACTAGTCCTGATTTAAGCTTTTACTAGTCCTTACTAAACTAATAAAATCTCTATTTTCTGAGGTGGTACTTGCTGTGAAATATTTGAGCCACTGGTATAATGTGTCCAGTGGGTGACAGGCAATACAATTGTATAATTTGACCACTTAAATCGAGAAATGCATCCCACTGTGTGCTACTGTTTCTGCCAAGTCCTGGTGAAATCCAGTAATTAGTCATGTAAACACAGTAGCAGACTGAATGGGGTACCACACAGGTCATTCTGTGGCTCGTATATATTGAATACACTGTAATGTTTATGAGTGGCTACAATGGCTCCAAAGTTCAAATCAATAACTGTCTTATATATATTTTCTACAGGATTTGAGAAGTTATTTCTCCAACAGCAAAAAAGCGAAGTGACATTGGTGGTGGACCTGTTGTTATCAGCATCATGGGTAGTTGTGGTTGTTGTGTTGATGTGGTTTTTAGTGGTTGAAATTAGCTAAAAGTCTTTGAGTAGAGTAGAAAATCAATACTTGTAAAGCTTCACTGAAACAAATGTGCAATCAACAAAAGTATGAACAATTGCTATTAGCCTGGCCAGTTGCTACTAACTCTTCATTCCTGACAAAGATGTTAGCCTGGTCTCTCGTGGATGGAATTCAATTTCAAGGGTGGAGTTTACTGATACATAGTAAACCAATCAGAATCACCAGACATAATGCTAAAAAGCCACACATAGCCACACACAGCTGTTGTTAACAAGGAAGTCGCGCTAGCAAAGTTTGTATTAAGACATGGAAAACAAAACTTATCACTGTGGCTCAAGAAATGACTGGTCCGTCCTCAAAATCGCTGGGAAATGATTCGCTGTCAGTAAGGGACCAGACCCCAGTTTTGGAAAAAAAGGAGGGGCTGGTACACCAGGCTAGATTGCTGTATCATTAGCAAGTGAAATTCTTCGACTGTTTAGGTTATTGAGGGCCACCACAATATGGCTGAAGTTCAATCTCTTTCTCTGCACCTATATTACTTCTTCACAGTTTAGGCAATTTTTTATTTTTCTCTCCTCATATGCGTTGCCATCATTTTGTTGTGGATGCCAAGCACAGCTCACTCAGATGCTCATTAAATTCAAGTCAGGCATGTACAGAGAGAGCTTCTCAGGGTGAGCAGATCTGTGCACACACTTTGGTGGGTTGTGAATTAATCCTGACTCGCATAAGAGTTCACTGGTTATGTACATGTATGTAAAATAATTATCATTAGCTCAAATGATTTATCTGACTAATGTTCAAATTGACTATCTGACCCTGTTCTATGATGTACAGTAGGTCGGTATCCCACAAAGTCTGATTTGATGTTGCTGCAGAGGCCAGGGGATTGACTAGAGTAAAAATAATAATTATGAGAAATCACATTTACATAATTAGTTCTTTTTATTTGAGGAAACTTACAGACTACACCTTTAATCACAGCAAATCCTCTGTGTGCATCGAGAGGATTTTTTCTTTACATAGCCCTCTCCATTTATCAAGGCTTGGGATTGGCACAAGAGCACTAGCACCCTTTAAAAATCAGGACATGCAAAACATTTTGGGTTTAAATTACAAACAACGCATTTATTGGTTAGCTTGTATGATCTATGTCTCAAAAAGTGTTTTTGGGATCAGATTTGACTGAAAAATGCTTTAGGATTGTGTGGACTGGGAACAAGATCTACATTTTTAATAGGACCAGTACATGAGCAGGTTACTTTTTGCTATGGACTTTATTAGGTTTTTCCAAAGAGCCATATTTGATTTCAATTGATACACTCTGACCCACCACACTGTAAAATCATAATTCGCCCCCCTGAGAATTATACGGTTATTTCTACTTTTGAGTAAATCCACTTTTAAAAGTCAAGTCAAGGCTTAATATTACACATATATATTTTTACATATTAAAAGCTAAAAAATAAAATAAAACTCAACAAAACACAAATAGTAATATGTATTTTTTTTTACCTTTAAACTTTAGTTTTACCAAAAAAGATGAACCCCCATAATTCTAAGAGGATTATTATTTTAACTTCATTCTATTATTTGTTTTCACTACTATACTCTTCGAAGCTATACTAGAGAAATGTGGAGAGTTATAGCATAAAAAAGCTCTTCAGATCGTTTTAACAACTTGAAACTTTACGTTCTACGTCACAAATGATAGCATGGATCTTCAGGACGGGACTAATATTAGTAATACTTATTGTCAAAATAGCAAAAAGCGAATTAAATAGTGCTTAATGGCCAAAAGCTACTGTATACATTTTATTTTTGAAGCTGAGTGTTGAGCTAAATCCCCAGGCACTTTTAGTTTGTTTGTGAATCAGAAATGGGCACTATAGTATCTTTAACATGAGATAGAAATGCTTTGTCTTACATACTAAGCTTCTTTTTGTGGTTATTACGGTACTTAAAGATGACTTCACAGTACATTAACCAGTTGTGTGGCGCAAATGAACTGTTCCATATTAATGAGTGTAGGTTGTTGCCTGAGCTCCTTCCTGCCAGCTGCCACTCTCTTCACCAATTAACTGGATAACATTTGTGTTGGAGATGGGTTTGGGCAGAGGACTGGAGTCAGAGGCGTCGTCTCCTGACAAGAGAGCCTTTGAAGTCGCTGGTTCTCTGTAAAATAATTATGAATCAAAGGAATGAAAACAATAACGCACATGCTACATCTCCAGCACAATGCCGGGTGAATCATGATACTCTCATTTACTGGAGGGTGATCGGGCTGCCTTTTAGTTCTGATCCAAAAATAACAATAATCCAGAAGAAAAGAAGACACACAATCTCAAAAGAGCAGCTGTGTCTGTGGGGAAATGGTGGATTCACCTCAAAAGCTGTTCTGTTGAAAATGTCAACCTGCAGTATATGGATATTGGCTATACCTTTGAGAGGCTTGACAGGCTCTTCTCTATGACTCAAATTTAAATGGTGATACATTCACAAATACATCTTTTACATGAAACAGCGTGTGTCACACTCTTACGTATTGTTCTTTTGTCATATGAGTTGTTACAGTATTCTACAATTAGCACAGGCGTCATATTAACACTGCAATGGCTCAGAGGGTCGCCGGTTCAAATCCCTGCCTGAGCGCATACTGTCCCCTGGGCAAGACACAAAACCCATTGTCCATTGTTCCTTCCCCAATATTTGATAACAGCCAGCAGTAGTATAATGATATTCTTCTTATTGCACAGTTATCAATATAAATGGAATATTAACTGAAATAACAGAATCACACAAACAGAATTACATGCAGCTCAGGGCAGACACATGACAATAGAATACAAGATAAATACATGTGAAACTAGTTGGTCACTGTAAAGCTTTGACACATGTGATGTATCATCTGTATCAGCTGTTGAGATACCACGGGACAGCCAATAACTGACACTTCACCCTGAGGCATAGTCAAGAGTGCTGATAATAACCAGAGGAAGACTTGATGATATGCTATGGGTCTGGTATCCTGGCACTGTATCAGTTTGAATGGGAAGCTAATTTGAACATGATTATAGTTGCTCTTATGCTGCCACACACATCAGGTGAGTTTATTGGTTGACTTACAACCTCAGGATACATTTTTATTAGGACTCTTTGTATAAAGTGTGTGTTTTTGGATCATCATATCGGCAAACAAAATAGAAGAACAAATACAATATAGAATAGACAGTCAAATTAAACCACACATTTCTTCACTGTGGTCAGTAAAAAAAAAATCTTTGGCAAAAGCTTGTCATTTGGTCACATTATACAATATATAAAGTATACACTATTAAAAATGTTCCAAACAGAGTAACTGTCAATCACAAAAAGATAATGCTTGTGATTTCTCTGTAAGTTCTGTTAATATTCAAAGCAGAACTTAAGTCCTACAACACAATGTAGTTACAATATAACATCCATTTCCAAAGGTTTTTTTTTTATCTTGAACAGTTTATTGTAATTACCGTAATTATGTTTACGGTAATTACACAAGTGTAGCCAATTAAGCTTAATAAGTGAAGAAAATTAATTTTGTAGGACCACATAGTCAAAGAGATAATCCAATTATTTAAAGTGTACCCAGTTATTAGAGACAGATTATACATTTTCTGCAACAAAGGTTCTTAGACTTCTCTTAAGCACCCCATTTAAGCAAAAACAAACACATAATATGATCCCAAAATCTGCCCCGAGGAGGAATCAAGGCGAGCTAATTGAGAAAAGCAATTTATTTAGCCGATTTAAAGTTTCATAGTCAATTTAATTACTGCTATGTGGAAATTTCCGATAGTTTTTGCCCATTTCACAGGAGCAGGACTATATAATTCACAAAGTTAAACTGAGCGTCATAGTTTCTTTTTCTCTAACAAAGCTCATTATACACTGCTCTATCCTTTCCTCTTCCTTCCCTCCATCTTTAGGCTTACACTGCAGCCAATTTAAAAAGCAGCCTAATCCTGGTGAGAATACTGTAGCTGCATCCAGTCGCGCCTCTGTGATTGAAGTCGGGCGAGATATCATCTTAATGCCCAATATTTATACGTGATTGACATCTTACAGGTGCACCAAGCAGCGAACACGGGTGAATGCAAATCACACAAAAAAGGTCGTTTTACTTCACGCTGCCTACACGGAGATTAGCCCCACATGTCGAGACTGCAAAACCAGCGGGCGCACCCCGCTAGCGCTCCAAAAATCTGTTGTTTGTCCAACGGCCTATTTGTGCCGGTGTTGAACTTGACTTTCTGCAATCTTAATTGGTCAAAGGGTTAGCATCGGAGGAATGAAGTAAAGAAGAAACAAGATTAACCGAGAGGAATTTGAGATGGTTGCGTGCTTGAAGACAAACAAACATTCAAATCTAATGGAGCACAAAATCGGTGTGTATAGCTTTAGATATGCATGAACAAGCAAGACTTATTTTACACTTGACTTAAAGCCACCCTTGACCTCACAAAACAACATATACACTTAAAATAGATCCACACGACAATGAAGTAGCAGCCTTGTGGCATAAACAACCTCCTTACTGGCAGGCTATGAGTAGTCTTTGTTTGCGTATCCACTCACATGGAAAGTGAACTTCAGTGAGCTTCATGATATTTTGTGGTATGACTGAAATGATTCTCTTAATGGAAAGAGTTAGCCAAGTTCAAAAGAGCAAATGATACCTCAGCAGCACTTTTGGTCCCCACTTGGCTATAACAGGGCAAAGAGCATCCTTATAGAAACACTGAGCCAGTTTAATATGTTGTTCTTTGCATTTCAAGGTCATCTCTAACTCCACCGTGGAAGCATGTATTATGTTGTCTTATGTATTATAATCACTGTGACTTTACCTTTGTTTTAGTGCAGAATTAACAGCTTGGTCCATCAGTAGTCTTTGGGCTGCAGCTCCAGCCAATGTCATTATCACCCATCTTCACATGTTCTTACATTAGCTCAAAGTATAATAAGATTAGGAATTTGTATAACTGTGTGTGAGGCCTATTCTGTTTTAATAGTTGTATAGAAAAATGACTAACCGTTTATAATAACAGCAGCATTTCTCACATTTTCCAATTCATTCAAACGGAAATGGGGAACAGCAGCAGTCGTCTGAGCTTGAACAAGAACAGGACACAGAAGGCTGCAGTGGAGACACGTGGCCGCACTGATAACTGTCCAAAGGTGCAGGTACGGTTCACCACAGCCATTATAATAGCAGCCTTGAGAGGATTTTTCTATCTGTGCACAGCCTTATATATATATTTATAAATATATATATATTTACTCTGCCTGCATTGTGGCACTTTCTTCCTATTTTCCTGTAGTAAATATGTTTTTCTTGTTGTTTTCAAAGTTGCTTTCAAGGTCAAAATGGTATTTTTGGTCAAAATTAATCAGAAAAAATAAAGTTATCATACGAACACACTTTATTGGTCTGCCTGGAGATGACAACCACGAGACAGCAACTTTTACTTTAGGATATTTGCCAAAACATACCTCAATTGTATTTTGTTTCATTCATGCATGTTTAAAGTGGAACTAAACACCTTTGTCAGATCCATAGTAAACCCACAAACGGGCAGTGCCTGGTGGAGACAGAGGGGATGGTGAAGGTTTAGGGTGAATGTGGTGTGAGCCATGCTCTCAAATCAAACTCCTGATTGACTGCAGGTGTGTCGCCCTACAGGTGAGGTCCTATCAGAGCCTGAGAGCCTGTGACATAGACATGTAACATGACACATTTTTGGCAGATAGGAAGATTCAACTGCAGTGTTCACTGTTTAACCTGAAGGGTTTAGTTACTCTTTAAGTAATCTAGTAGGCTGAGACACTGACCTTCTCAAGAGAAAAGAAAAATTCACCTTTCCACAAAGATGCCCCCATCCCACCTTGCCTGTTTGCACTGGATGTAATAGTGAAGTAGGCGTAGCAAGCAGTGAGGCAGTTAAATGCACCATGAATTTTCTAATCTATAAATATATATAACATAAAAATACATTAAAAAATGTGGCTCCTTTAAACTCATTTAAAGTTGTACAACATTTCTTCTCTTGTTACCAGTTGTTATATTCTGTCCACTTAAGTACAAAGCATCTCCCAGCTATGTCAGTCATCCTGATCTGTTGCGTCAAAACAGCACCTTGCCTGAGGCTCAGGTAACCAGTATCTGCAGTGGCTATAGAAGATAGAAGAAAGAGGCGCTGTGCGGTGAATATTAAAGCTTTAAAGCCCAAGGTTTTCACCTGTTTTTATGCTCGGCTCTTGGTTTAATATAACTCTGTGTTTGGATTAGACTGGATTTTATTTGGGAAGGTTTATATTGACCATATGCATTTGATTTAAATGTGTTTGATGCTTCGCTGTAAGGGAAGGCGAGGTATACTTTATTGTCCCCAAAGGGAAGTTTGACCCTGTTTTAAACTTTGTACCGACACCAACCAAAAATCAATTGGAGAGGGCAAACCTCTGCTAATCTACTGGCCCACACTGGTGCATACTGGTAAAGATATAGTGTTCAGACCTGGATCTGACATCACACACAAAAAAATTATCCATTGACGTCAAACGCCCTTAAATTTAACAACCAAAACACCGCCCCCTAGTGGAGTTAGTTTATAAAAAGCTGTATCTTCCTGTCAGAACTGCTGGAGTTAATAACAGCACAAGTGCACTTAACTATGTTGCCTGCACATTTACATCCTCTAACTGAGTTTACTCAAGGTTCATTGAGCAGAAACATCTTTTGTCATTTATGCTGCACCTCGTTGTATCATGATTGTAAATCCTGTTAAGCAAATGCCTCGGATGTTGATCTAATCCTACAGTAAGTGTTCTCGGATGATGCTGAGAGTCCCACTGTGAATGTTAAATTAACTCTCTTAAATAAGACTCTGCGTATAAGCGTCTAGTGGCCAGACACTTGTAGACACACACACACAGGAAAAATGTGTATTTGGGCAGATGCTGTACGAGCGTGTGCGCATGAATAATACACAGCATTTCTAATGACTCCTGTGCTCTTGGCTGGAGTGCTGTTTTTGTTGCAAAGGGTTGTCTGGGAACCAGGGTGACACAAGAATCTGACTGCATTATAATCCACCCTGTAAAAGCTTACATGGCTATAGCCAAAACTCCACAGCCGGCAGCATCAAAACAATAACACTTATAGAAGAACAGCTGCCTCACATCACCCTCTTCAAGTCTGTGGTGGAGTTCAGAATATACTTTTCTAACACTTTACACAAAGGCTTCAAGTATTAATATGTGTCCACAGAAGTTTCTGAAGAAACACATTATTTCTAATAAAAAAGAAAGAGGGATCGATACAGAAGAAATCGGTGCCTGAGGAGCAACAGCAGCATCAGATCTAGTCTTTCACTGTTCTGTACAGTGGTCATATCTGATACTGATGAATGAACAAACATGTCCTACTCATAAGCTTCGGCTGGAAGGACATTTACTTACTGACTACTTTATTGGATAGAACTGGGGTTTTCAGGTGGAACCATCACATTCCAGAGAATGGTCCCAAACAAAGAAAATATCCAGTGAGCAGCTATTATTTATAGACAAAATTGCCAGCGAGAGCAGAAGAAAATGGTCAGACTCGGACAAGATGATAGGAAGGTCATTTTAATAGAAGTCTGCATTATTAAGTGACCAAAGTGAACTGCAGTGTACAAGGAATGTTCACATAATTTTTAATTAAAAATTTGCCTCAGTCATAGTCAGGCATAAAACTATGTACAGATCCATCGTCTTCATTTAGCATCTACTGCAGTAAACGCAGTGAACTCACTGGTGACATTTTCAGACTAGACTCAGCAACTTTATGTTCATTGTTAGTGATAATGATGCAGAGTTGAGCTGCTGTTGATATGTGGTTGCAGAAAATGTATTTGTAAATAAGCAAAGCTTTTGATGTAATTTTGCCGAGTTTTCATTTTAAAATGATAATTTTAATTGAAAATAATCACACTATGATCGTGAGATACCACATGGCTGATTAGCCTCCAACGATCTTTTAAACTCTTAAAATATGGATATTTTGAAAAGGCAAAAGTGAATGGAAACTTTACTTTTACTTTATTTTTCAGTACGCCTAAGCAATAGTGTTCTAACCCTTACCACCATTGACTCTCATATAATCAGCATTTCCCTGCAGACATGTGGGAGTGCATGCAGTACACCTCTTGCTGTGAGGCAATTGTGAAAACCATTGTGTCTGCCTGCACCACTAACTAAATCTGCCCTATTCATTTAAAACAGCTGTAGACATAAATGTAGTTCAACAAAGTGAAGCAACATTTGTGATTTAACAGTTGGTGATTTTGCACTGCTTGGCTCGGCTTGGTTAACCCCGGCATCAAAGCCTGATCATCTTTCATTCTAGTGGCTGCTCCCTTTATGGTGTAGTTATGGTTGTTTTGGCTTATAGTGCTTTCTGTTTTGATATCATTGTCTCCATTTAGGCTGTAATTTGAATAATACATGGCGGGTAGGTCACTAAAATGACTGAGTTGATGGTGTTTTGGATAGAGGAGGGCGCTGAGGTACGGGGAGGTCGTCTGGAGCTGCTGGACGAGACACAGTGTGCATTGATAAATACACCTAATGGCTTGCTTTATGAACAGCCATGATTCATTCTTTATTTTTCTGTTTCTTCTTCTTGAGACTGATTGGTTTTGAAAGATTGAGACGATAATGTTGTGAGATACAAATGAGGAGGCTGTGAGAAATCTCATTTGAAAAGCATGGGGATGCGTAGCCTTGTAAACAAAATTCTATTTCACATTGTTAAAAGGTAATTTGTCTCCATCGTGCCTGGCAGAGCCTTCATAAATAAAACAGTGCACATTTCAGGTGCGCACTCTCTGTTCTTTTTCTGACACTTTGTTTTGTCTCCTCTGTGGTTCTGCATGCAAATTTGCCATAAGAATTAATTCATGATAATAAAGAACCACACAGACGTAGCACTTAGCTAAGGCACTGTCCATATCATTCAAGGGTAAAGGGTGCCCAGACATGTTATCAAATCAAGGATCCTGTTAAAGAAGCTCTATCCATTAAGATAATTACCAATGTATTTTGCATGGGTAAATCTTCCATTAAAAGCAGTTAGCATTTTGAGTTTGCATTTGGAGCATTATATGTGATAGACCTAGCTTGTAGTAATGTGCGGGTTGACCATGCTGATAAGCTAATGAGAAGATGTGGGTGTGGGTGGGTTGGGTTAAATGTACACTTCATTTGCGTCCATCCACATAACATGTAATATGACCGCTGTCATGCCAACTGGGACACACTTCAGTGGCTTGTTTGACAGCTAAAACGATGGTAAAACATACAGCATCATTCATCAGACTGAGGAGGATACATTTTGTGTTTTGTGTGTTGGACGGTCATATTAGGCCTCTAAGCTGTACGGGTCAATTGCAAGCTAGTAGTGAAGCCGACCCACGCATCTCTTCAATTTTGCAGTTGGGTGCGAGAGTGGTTCAGCAGGTTAATTAGCTGACCCAGTAAGTAAAGCAGGCGGTACAAACCAAAACTGCTGTGATATCTTTGGGCAAGACACTACCTCACTTGCCTTGGCTTGTGTAAATATATTGCTTGGCTGTTGGTGACTGCCACTTCTCTGTCAGTCTGCCTGAGCAGCTGTGGCTCCTATCACCACCAGTGTGTCACTTTGATGTGAATGAATCATGGACTCTGTTGTGAAGTGCTATGTGCAGAAATACTACATAAATCTATTTATATTACTTTTTGAGTTCTGTTGCCATGACCTCTGACCTCATCAACTGTGTAATGAATATTACTTCTATTGGAAAAGTCTGCCTTTGATGAATGTTTAAACTTATGAAACCTGACAGACACAATGGTTTGTCAATGGTACAGATTCAAAAGGTTGCAAATTGAAAATATTCGGGAGCCATAGACCGCTTCATCATTCTGATCCAATGAAGGGCACTCTTTTGTTTTTGCCACAGAGTCATTGATGTCCATGAAAACACAACTGCTCTGTGGAAACACAACTGCTCTGTGAAAACACAACTGCTCTGTGGAAACACAACTGCTCTGTGAAAACACAACTGCTCTGTGGAAACACACCTGCTCTGTGGAAACACAACTGCTCTGTGGAAACACAACTGTGAAAACACAACTGTGGAAACACAACTGCTCTGTGGAAACACAACTGTGAAAACACAACTGCTCTGTGGAAACACAACTGTGAAAACACAACTGTGGAAACACAACT
>JAVQKC010046733.1:0-13691 GCA_036025475.1 Philypnodon macrostomus
TCTTCACAGGTGTGCCCTGTCAGGGTTAATAAGGGGGATTTCTTGCCTTTTCATGAAAATAAAGAAAACTCATTGAATGAATGAGGTGTGTCCAAACTTTTGGTCTGTACTGTATGTTCATTGTGACTGGAGTGACATGATTTCACTGCAGTTCTCATTAGACACACACTCCAGTCCAGTAAGGCACATGGAGACAGTATCTGTGCTAACAAACACACATTTGTTTAACAAATGCTCTGGCCCAGTGTGGCCACAGTGGTAAACCTGTGACCGGCCTCAATACAAACACACTACAAATATAAACTGTATAAGACAGTCGATCAATTTGATGACTCTGAAAGATATAAAAGCACATCTGAAGAATGGTCGACAATGCTTTAGTTAAAGAGCTGATGTAAAACAAACATGGGTGGAACCAGGTGATGTTGAGGTTATATTGCACTTTTATGCAAGGTTTATGGCCTCATGTTGTAGCTCATAGACACCACAGCTGATGTACAAAACAAACTTAAAATGCTCTATTTTGGTCTAAACACAATTCTCATGAAACTGATGCTAGACTACATTCACCTCATTGAGACATGAACGATCTGTAGTTAAGCCTGGTCGCCAACAACAGAAAACACTCAAGTCAAACCCTGGGTATTGTACATCTGTGTGATTCATTGTTGAAACTACTAGAATATAATATAAGTTGTTGTGTGTTTGGATGTTTTTTTTACTGAGAAGTGAGAGTCAAGATGTGATTGTCTCCACTGTTTTGCATAGCCTTCCTTGACTTGAAGGCTCCAATCCTTCAAACAAAGCTTAGACAAATTGGGCTCATTTGAATGCATCTGGTTTACAAGTCAAGTTTCTGGGACGAGAAGATGAGGAGGACTGAGAAACACAAACACAACATTCAAATGAAGTCAACCTGGAGCCACAGTAACTCAACCAATACATGATGCAGCTTTATCTATCTCTATCTATGCACACCTGACACTAGGGCTGTGCAATTAATCAC
Organism: Philypnodon macrostomus; assembly: GCA_036025475.1. Taxonomy (NCBI): domain Eukaryota; kingdom Metazoa; phylum Chordata; class Actinopteri; order Gobiiformes; family Eleotridae; genus Philypnodon; species Philypnodon macrostomus. The sequence goes on from JAVQKC010046733.1 coordinate 1,007, forward strand.
ATTTCAATTTTAGTTCTGGTTCCTCACAATATAAAAAAATAATAATAAAGAAAAATAAAAAAAATAAATACAAATAAATAAAATAAATAAAAATTTAATTGAATAAAAAATAAAATAAATAAAAAATACAAACTAAAGCATTAACTCCTGGGATGGTCCTGATTTGGGATCATTAAGTCCTTATATTGGGCCATGGTGAGTAAGTATTTTCTCAGTTTATACAATGTTTAATGAAATATGTTCAGCAGTATTTAAATGCAGGTGTAGATGCTGTCATTAGACAAGAGTGGAGACCTTTTTGACCAGTGCACCTGCCCCAAGGGCCTGACTCTGACCATTATAATGAACTCCACTGAGAGCTTCTGAATGAATCACTGATGATAACTCTCTGGATAAACACATGCTGTGAAAACCTTTAACATATATATGTATAATCAAGCGCTTATACAATACTTTTATGAACTGACAACAGACAAAACAGACTTGGGCAGGAGTTATGATTGGTATGGTGTATATCAGCCGACTGACGATGTATCAGAGAAACAATGCATGTTTAAGAGTGTATAATGATGAGAAAATATACAAATATAAACTGGATTTATAGTTGCAGTAATTATGTATTTTCTATAATCTATAACAGCAGGGATAAGCAGGGAACTCCCGTCTTCGACCACCACGGGAGGGCCTGACAGCGTGTGCTCGGGGCGGGGACTCGAACCACCGACCCTCCGTTTGAAGGGTGAGCACCCACCTACTGCACCACCGCTGCGGTAGTTTTAAAATACAGGAACTCTGCAGAATAGAGTTTTCTTCAGAATATCACATGATGAATATCACATGTTGAATATCACATGTTGAATATCCCATGTTGAATATCACATGTTGAATATCACATTTTGAATATCACACGTTGAATATCACACATTGAATATCACATGTTGAATATCACAACATGTTGAATATCACATGTTGAATATCACACGTTGAATATCACATGTTTAATATCACAACATGTTGAATATCACAACATGTTGAATATCACATGTTGAATATCACACGTTGAATATCACATGTTGAATATCACATGTTGAATATCACATGTTGAATATCACATGTTGAATATCACCCATATCGTGCAGCCCAACTCTAAAGCATGAGTTGTAACAGCAGCTATAACATTGAGTTATTGAGACACATTCAAAAAGGTGTTTTTGGCCTGTATCCAGCAGCCAGATCAGATACTAGCCCTCAGAGCGGACGACCCTATATTCTCTCATGTTTCTGGTTCTATGGGAATCCAGCTCGGCCCTGCAGAAGGACTCATGTATTTGTATTGTGCAGCAGTGTGAACAGGCCTCCGCTCAGCTTTGCATTTACATGAGTTTTGCATTGAACACATCCGCACCAGCTAATCGTGGCTTTAGAGGCACGAACTGAAAGGACATGTATGATGAAATGCAACCACACATACAGTATTAGGGACTCTGTTATCAACACACAATATTCTAAGTGTATTTTAGTACAAAGAATACTCATGTTTAATGGAGTATTAAGATGTGTCACAAGAAGCTGCAACGCTTTACAATTGCATTATTCATTCACAATCATTCACAGGCAATGTGGGTCAAGTGCCTTGCCCAGGGACACGGCGACAGTGGGCGCTCAGGCGGGGATTCGAACCGGCGACCCTCTGAACGCTAACACACTAACGCCCCCAATACTTTCCCATGATATAAAAATGTGTTGAAAGTCTAGTATATTAGTCCTAATTTTGAAACTCTTTATATTCAGCATAGTTATAGAATATAATTTTCCATACATGCAGTTACAATACACTGTACAAAAACACGTCCCATTAAGAGGTCTTTAAAATGGATTCTAATAAAGGCCATAATGTCAACGGATATTCCTGATTATTGGATCATAAAAGTAAAATTTCAATAAGGTCTTTTTATACATTTGAGATTGGGTTGTGTGATGAAGAACTGTATCGTGAAATTAACTTATGTTAATATTAACTTTGGATTTGATGTGCATTGAATTTGTAGTTGTCACTGATAGCCGTTCACTTGGGCAACTCAAGGCAAGCTTGCCCAAGGACACAGTGGCAGTATGGACTGGTTGGACCAAGAATTGAACCATCAACATTCTGCTTTCTCAACATTCCACGCAGCCAATTCATGAGCCTATTGATAATACTGGTTAAATGATTATCTGATTATCCGTCCGGGAGTGAGCCGCTGCTGTGAGGTAATGGGTTCATTCATGCAGTATTCACCCTGCGCTTGGTAGTTCCCCCAGTATACTAACATTCAAAATACCTACATATATAGCATAGTATACACGCATTTGATGTATTACCCCATTTTTTCCCACAATTTTATAAAACTTCGGATCATAATGTCATCAGTGTACATCAAAATACATTGTTCCGGTAAAATGACGGTGAAGAGCAGATTATAAATGAATGCACTGTATCACGATTTTCATTACATCATCTCACGATTCGATTTTTTTTATGCCGTATCACCCCCCCAATGCAATTATCAAATACCGCAGGAACCTCTGGTAGCCATGGTAACATCAAGTTTTAATTCCATGCGTTGACATTCTCAGGTATGCTATAGTCTGTGAATGTAATAAATTGTTAATGATTTGTTCATTTCATGCAGTAGTTTTATTGACATCTTAAGTTTGAGTCCCTCAGTTGTATATTTATTATTTTTATGTCATTTTGTTAGGATCTTTGAGGGCTGTTTTTTCCCTCAATAATTCAAAATATAAAATCAATCAAATTCACCTAACAGCAGCAGTTTCAGCTCTCTCCGTGAATCCCGCTTGTCTTTCCGCAGCTGTCTCTCGATTTCTTCGTTGATTCTCTGGTTCTCCCGGTCCTCCGCAGAAACACAGCACCCCGCCATCATTTATTCGGACCCCGGGTCTTCACAGAAACGGCTCACCGCGAGAGTACGCTCCGAAACTCGAACACTCTCCCAACTTCAGCGCGTATGGAGGCTCGGCATCTTGTTCCCCGTGTATTCCTCTGTGAAATATTCAGATGTGGCCTAGAATAGTTATTCAATATGAAGTTATAAAACAAAGAGCGAAATCATTAGAATGTGTAAGATTTCTACAGATCATCCAGAGAACGCTCGTCTTCGTTGGAAAGTGCAGGTTTGAGTGAAAGGTCGACACGAGTGGATTAAGCAGTGGCTCGCGAGGGCGTGGCGCCGCGCGCGTGCTAACGTCAAGAGGGATGTGTCCGGAAGAGCATCCCGCGCGAGCACCTGCCATTCATTCATTCATCTTTTTTACTGGACTTTTGGGGAATATGGTGACACATAGGCGGTGTAACATCTTTCTAGGGCATGGGATATGTTTATTAATGTATGTTCGACCACCACAGAAGATATATAATATAGGACATTTTAGACACTGGGCCTAAACCAGGATATAACCAGGTCTCAAACAGGTCTATTGTATCAGTTTATAGCCTACCGGTCAGAGACATTATTTCAGATCCTTCTCTGTTGCTCTCTTTAAGGACCACAGCCTATTTATACACTTCTAAAAGTAGTATACGGTCCTATTTAAGTGACAAGAGGCGGACTGGTCATTTGCGTGGGCCGCGGGAGTTTTATTTTTAGCTCACAACATGAGTTGAACTGGTTTTACAGGACGGCGCAGACTGCAGTAGCTCGGTGTGGCCGGTAGAGGGCGGAGGCGTCCACGGTCTAACCATTCAGGCGAAAAGATTCTTACGCGTAAACATATGTAATATTTAACACTGCATACTATTATTAGATCTTATTTATAGTCTAATGCATGGGCCTATATTGTGAGTGACTGTTGGGACAACTTATAAGCTACTATACTACTATAATAACTGTATTTAGTCATTTTTATTAATAATCAATTCTAATACGGTGGTGAACCAAAAGGACAGACCATTTACCTGTATCCAAAGACAGGGAATAACTGTTACAACTATCACCGCCACCTCTATTAAATCAATAGGCTATATTATTTTTTACCTATGTGTGAGTAAAGTGAAGCTGTAAAATGAAACTTAAAGAAACAGATGTTTTTGGCAAAGCATGGACATGATGAAGTGTTCCAGATGTGTTAGTTGGGCACATGTTAAAATCTCCTCTCAACTCATCTCGTTACAACCAGATCTCCCCTGTAGGCTGCATCATTATTTTGTAACATGAGGATTCTGCTTCAACTGAATCAAAAACTGTGCTGGCTCCCTCTAGTGGTAGACTCTGGAACATGTCACATTTTTCTTAGACGCTGTACCTAATGAAGTACGCACAATGCTGTCTTCAAGGTTTATTAATGTTATGTAAATGCAGTCGTCAGTAGATTTGGTCATAATAAGGGTTATTTGAGTTACTGTGGTCTTTCCATTATCATCATCATCCCAGTAGTTCAACCATGCAAGCCTGGAAGCACTGAATAGGCAAATCTAATATTTTATATAGAATACTAGTCACAAAGGTTAGGGATATCACAGAATGTTGCTCAAATGCAAAATAATCTATACATTACTATAACCTTATTGTAATAAAATATAACACTTTCATGATATACTGCAATATCACTGTCGGATAAATGTTATCCAACTCAATCCAAAAAAGTCAGATATTCCTAACGTTGTGACTATGTATATGTGGTTGGGGGCTACTGGTTGGAGACCCCTGCTCTAGTGAATATGTAAAGAAAGTGTAAAAAATGACCCAACACGAGTTTGTACTTTTTGAAAAGAAACATGTTGCTTCATTTAGAAACATGTTGAAGGAGTGTGAATTTTATGATACAGAAAAACCAGTTACACAATTAAGTCTCGTAGATCATCATCATAATAACACTAGTCAAAGGAGTTCTTCATATATGAACCGTTTGGAGGCAACAGAATATCCGAATGTCAGCAAAGCAATCAGATGATGTGTGCGCGCAAAATCAAAACATTCTCTCATTCCTCACATCAACCAGCCTTTTACTTCTGTGTGTGGACACTAGCTGGAGGACTTTGGTCTCAAAAAAGGAAATACGTTGAATGAATTCACATGCCTCGGGACCCATCATGTGGACAAAGATAATCAAATTAGCTCTGTCTTCTTCCGGATTGTACAACACATTCTAGTCAATACTTTGGTGAAGATTTTCCCTTTTTTCAGACTTACCATCTGGGTTTTAATATAGAAAATGTGATTATAAACAACTTGAAACGTGTCTAGCTTCAAAACATGTAAAAAAAAGAGTTGTGGCTAAAGGATGGATCAGTTTCTACAAGGCCCCCTTTTATACGATGTATTTTTTAACATAAGAATGACTCTATAGACCCTTCAAATAGTAACGTAATGAAAGAAGCTGTGCACAGTATTGGGACAGGAATCGGCGCTTTCACAGACAGCAAACAGGTTGAGGTGGATATGTTGGTTAAAAAATCAGATTGTTGTCAGAATTTGTTCCAAAAGTATACAAAATGCAGATGTAAATTTTGATTATTTATGGTAATATTTCCACACACGACACAGTGGTTCTCAAAGACTGGGTTGGGACCTCAAAAATGTTACCAATTGAGTCATAAAAAAAAAAAAAAATGCATTCGATTTTCTGCACTAAACCAGACCAGGAAGTTGGGCTTGGGTCTTGATTATTAAGGACGGACGTATACAGTAAATGGATTATGGCCCTCCATCGAAGGCTTTGGTGAGCACAGCCATATTGTTTACACTAAATGGTAACACTGTTTGGGATTTGAATACATTATTCAAACTTGGCAACATTAATTAATATATGAACATTGATTGTTTTGGCTACGAGTCTCTTGCAGCGTTGAAAACCAAACCTATGGTACTTTTTTGTGACAGAGGTGCCTTGAATGGACTTGAGGCACAGCTTATTCAATATAAGGCAATCTGTTCATGTAACTGGGCTGTACTAAGGATTCAAAATAAATACTGCATGAAATTTACGGCACCGGTGAGTGTCCAAAACTTGGCCAGGCTAATGCTGATGCTAATGCTAATGCTGACATGGTGTGAAGATGGCAAAAGGAGGTCAGAGGGAATGTAAGGGGCCACTGCTGGGCCAAACAAGAGTCACAACAGCACATGATAAATCAATAGTTACATTTGTATCATAAACATCAACTGATAAATGAATTACCAAATTGCCAAATGCCCAAAAATGGTAAATTGGAAAATCAAATTGCTAACAGTGTGAAAAAAGTTCACAATATAAATAAATATATATAATTTTGCCATTATGTTTTTATATTTCACTATTTGCTTAGGATCGAGATTTTTAACAATTTTGGGATTATTTTTTGAATTTTTGTGTTTCTCAATTTGTTTCGTTTTTTTTGTATAAACATTGTGTTGTTTCCTGTTGTACTATTTATTGATCGTTGTTGTGCTTTGTTTTTTGCTGTTGTGACTTGTGCCTCCAGAGCCACCGTAGGTCTCCCCAAACTTGGCAAACTCTTTAAGTATCTACACTTTCCCTGTTCTTTCTGACACAATGTAACATATCTAGTGGGGTTCTCACAAAATGTGCAGTGGTCAAACAAAGCATTAATAAGCAGAGTATGTTAATATAAAACAATTAAGTGACTAAGTGAGTAATTAAGCGCTTTTTCTTCTGCCAGGTACAGCTAAACTAGTACAATTAGCCCTGTAGATTCAGTCTGCAGTTAGTACTTTTTTATATAAAAATTGATTTAACAAAACAGCTACTATACTAGTCTGTAAGTACTGGCATATCAATGTGTTGTTAAGATAATCTGATTCCTCATTACGCAGTTTGCTGAACAATGTTTCTTTGCTGAGAAATAAAACTGAAAAAAGACTAAATTTACATTCTCCTCTTAAAAATAAACATGTAAATAACAATGTTTTTCTTTCAAAAAATGAAATAGCCATTAGACATACAATACAATTACATAGATACATATTTTTTTCAATACCGCACATTCAATCTGCCAAAAAAAGTCATGATTACAAGCCAACAAAGATGCTGCCATATATATAGAGATGTATGTACAATGATTATAGCGTTCATAATTGCACTATGCCTCAATGTAAATTACAGGCGTATGTTCAAGGGAGTCAAAAAAGGCGGGAATTGGTGCCAATAAAAAAAAAAAAATCTAAATAATTAGCTAACTTTGGTACAAAATGAACTTCAACTCTCCACCATTTTAAGTAGGAATGCGCCAAACCGGTTAGCCTAACTCTATTAGCTTGTGATTGAACAAAAAGAGTGGCGGGGTTAAGAGCCATGTGCAATACTTTTGATTGGACAGTTATGAGCGTTTGTCGTGACTCATACTTTATGAAATACTTCAAAGAATCAGTCGGTTAAAAAGTCAGTCAAGTCAAAATAACGCTCTTTCGCGGTTAGCTAGCCCTGCGTTTTTCCTCCTGTACACTCACTTTAGCAGTAAACAGCGCAAAAAGTGGACATTTGACGTTTTGGCATCGGCGATACTACCGGAACAAAAAGCATTGATGTGGCACAGATAAACCATAAATAACATCGCCTTTCAGTCAAAAAGTGAGCGCTAGCATTGTCGCGCAAGCTAGTTCTTGCATTGGCGATCGTTAGCGTCAATCTCGTAATCCCTCTAAACTTATTGTTGCCTCAGCCATGTGCTTCAAGGGCCTTGCGGGCTACACATATCAGATGGTACCAAAGTCATAATGCAATGCTCAGAATAATAACAATGCTCGGTCAATTAATCACGAAGAAATCAATATGAAATAATTTATAAAATCACAGTTTATGTCTAGTTATTATAGACTTTCCAATCAGTCCTTTGAAAGGTCAACGGAGATCTGCTAGCTCCTGTCTACGATGCAAAGACAGGAAGAAGGGAAGGATAGCATAGGATAGAAGAGGGTAGCGTGTTGTTCAGCTCTGAAGCCCCCCACACCTCAAGTGCACAAGAAATCTACCCCAAATGTAACTTCATAAACCCTTAAATCAAGGAGAACACTCCCCACTTAAATATCAACTTACAGCGCTCACCCCAAGTGATCAACAAATGGCAAATAAATTAATATTACTGAACCATGTGATTTTTTTCTCTGGTTTTGGCGTGTGTGTATGTATGTTTGGTGTGCTCAGTCCGGAGGGAGGCTGGCTCTTACACCAGGTTGTACTCTTTGAGGTTGAGCTGGAGGATGGTGTCTTTGACGGCGGCGAACACAAAGCGGATGTTCTCGGTGTCGGTGGCGCAGGTGAAGTGGGAGTAGATGATCTTGTCGCTGTCCGGGTTCAGGTCCACAAACATCTTCAGGATGAACTCGCGTGCCGCCTGAGCATCCCTCTGTGGACCTACAGAGAAAAACAAACATCGATCGGCTTAAATGACTGTGTAAAGAGATCTGATAAATAATAATAATAATGTGTCTTATATTGTGCTTTTCTAGACACTCATTCACTCCTCAGTCACAGTCCCTCGTGACCACCACAATCACAGTCACACTAACACAATCATACATGGGCCTTTGAACCGCCGATCCTCCAGTTTCTGAGGGACATACAACTGTACATTTATACTCCAGAATTGTTGCACATATATTTATTTATACCAAGTCATGTGTAAAGTTTATATACATTTTGTGTTTTGTAGTGGTGTTTATGTGAAGCACAAAAACTAATTTGGAAAAATTAAAACACATTTTATCAAAAGCCCGAGTGGACCTCTTCTAGTTCTATAAAAGAGAAGCCTTCCCACACCAAAGAGCACATGTAATATTGTTGCAGACAGTTGAGGGTGAGCCCAGTTTATGAGCCTGTTTCTTCAGAAATTCAGCTGTAGTGGTTAGACCACCCTCGGTGCTGCAGCTGTACGTACCGTCATACTCGGGGAAGTAGTCGACCAGATGAGAGTACATGATCTTCTCCTCCAGCAGGTCCTTCTTGTTCAGGAACAGGATCACTGAGGAGTTCTGGAACCAGGGGTACGTGATAATAGTCCTAAACAGGGCTTTACTCTCCTCCATACGGTTCTACATGAGACACAAAAGAGACAGAACTAATGAACTGACTGGCTTAGACAAACAGTTCCCACATTTTTCAGACCAGGACTCCCAAATTAATGGCAAAAACAGTTCGGGACCCCCAGTCCTAGGAGAAGACAAAATATACAAAAGCACACAGGGCAAAAGCAGGCCTGCTGTATATAAAGGCATTTTAAATACTGGTGATGTGGTTCGCATGGTTTTCAATTAAACTGCAGTTATGACTAACGTGAACTTTTTTTTAATGTCTGGAAATCATCTTGCGACCCCCTGCTGAGGACCTCGCGGGGTTCCCAGCCCCCACTTGAGGAACTCCTGGCTTGAGACAAGTGGTTCTAAAACTGTGGAACTACAATCTTTCAAGCGATATTCATGATGTGCGTTACTGCACAGCACTGCACTGTCCTGGCACCATATTATAGTGTTCTTTCTAGAAGGAGAAACCCCAGTAGGAACAGCTGCGGCTCATTTACAAAACTTCTTCCAGAGAAACAGAGGAGGAGCCTTTGTTTTGACACCAATAATCTTAGCCCCGTTAATAACTGCAAGACCTTGGGGATAGCCTGTTTAAAATACATAAAGTGAATCAAGTAAATTCTGTTGGTTTCAAATCTGTTGTACCTCATTGTCGGACTCCACCAGGACTTGGTCATATTCGCTGAGGGCCACGAGGAACATGATGGACGTGACGTTCTCAAAACAGTGGATCCACTTTCTCCTCTCTGACCTCTGACCTCCGACATCCACCATCCTGTCGGAGCATGAGAAAAACACCAGCAGTGAGAGCTAGCACGGAGCGACTGTAGCTACGTTTATGACCAATCCAATTCTTTACATCTGTTAGGTCCTATTTTTCTGGTAGGATGAATTGAATAAATACATTTTTGGACAGGTGGGGTAAGAGAAGAGAACCCACACATTGGAGAGGACATGCAGACTCCACCTAGATTGTGAGCTGTCTATTTGTTTGTGCTAAAAACAGCTGCAGCAAACGGAACAATTATTATATTATATTATATTATATTATATTATATTATATTATATTATATTATATTATATTATATTATATTATATTATATAAAGTATTAAATCAGTGGTTATTCTATGAGAAATTATACTGGTTATAGGCCTAGAATTGCATTGAACATTTTTAAGGGAAGCTGTATGCCACTGCTTTGCCAAACTGGGAGCATGTACACAATACCATTTAAGTTAACTTATAGACTACAGACTGTGTACCTGAATATGACGCTCTGCAGGTCGAAGGGATACTCGATAATACCCGTAGTGGGGACTCGAACCCGCAACACGTCCTGCTGAGTGGGCAGGTACGATGGTTCGGCGATCCGGTCCAATGCGTTCAGATAACTACAGAATCAAAAGAGATTACTACACAAACCACATCATTAGTTGGTCGTATGAGAAGCGCAGTATAATGTTTTTAGCTAGTGATAAATTCTAGCTTTGGCCTTATCTGGCAATGCTACAGATGTTCCAGAATCACACCAAAATACTGTGAAACCAACATACTTTTTAGGTGTATTTAGGTGTATTTTCTTTAATTATTTTCATTATAGCAGCATACAATTCCCTCACAGTAAAAAATAGACTTGTCAAAGACCACACCTTTATGTAATTCCTCAATTCTGTGCAAAAACATGGCTAATTTGCATACATAAACAAACCATGGAGCTCTTCTCACCACACTACTGTTCGATACATTTCTGTACTTACTATTTAGTAGAGTCCGACAGCTGGTACTCCCTCCTCCGATCGTAGCTCTCCTGGATGCCCGGGTCGTTCCATAAACTTTTGATGGCGTCTACGTAAGGATTTTCAAACATGTTCACCTTCTCCACGTCGACTTCTCGTACGATGTTGGCATTAGCCTGTGGTGAGAAGAACAACAATTGGATGCCCCTCTTTACTAAGACTGTTCCATTGATATAGAGAAATATTGAAATAGTCCGCCTGACTCCTGTGAGGCAGCCTGCACAAACAGACGCTGCTGTAGAAGGTAAAGTTAAGTCTACTAAGGGTCAGTCAGGTATTTATTTTACAATTTCTTAATAGAGAAAATATCCACCTATAATAATAATAATAATAATAATAATAATAATGCATTAGTTTTATACAGCGCTTTTCTCAAGACTAAAAGACACTTTACATTACATTATTCATTCACTCCACAGTCACACCCGGTGGTGGTAAGCTACTTGTGTAGCCACAGCTGCCCTGGGGCACACTGACAGACCTACAGCCCTTCCAACCACCACCACATTCATTTATTCATTCATTCATTCATAGGCAATGCGGGTTAAGTGTCTTGCCCAGGGACACAACAACAGCATGTGCTTGGATGGGGACTCGAACCACCGACCCTCTGGTTGAAGGGCGAGCACCTACCCACTGCACCAATATAAGGAATAGACGTTTATGATTTTATTTATAGGAAACCTGTGAATTTTACATCCATCAATTATACTGTGGAAATTTACACGAGCCAGATCTACTTATTACAAAGTCATTAACAATAAAAGCTCACATTGGAAGAGACAGGAACTACACTGACGCATGGTGGTTACACAACATGGCAGCCATCAGAGACCCACACACAACCCAGCAGCTACACACGGTTGCCATTGGAAACACTTTTAATTTTGACGTCTTGCCCCGAGTTTTAAGTGGAGTGCAGAGGCGACTGGGACGGGGCTAATAATCATCATGTTGTGATCTCACCCCTGGGTGCTACTAGTCTGAAAAATGACACAGATGTTTGGTGTGTTTTAAAGAGACAGGGCAGGAAAATGGTTGTTTGTTGTTTCTGATGAGTTCATATGTGAGTTAATCTGATTCATTTATGACAGTAAGGGAAAAGAATGCACAATAATTCAGAAAACTAGAAAGCATAGAGCGTGTAGACCTCCGCCAAGGTAGCTAAATTCCCCTATATGCACTATGCAGCTACTCTTCCTGCCTTTTCAGCTTCTTGCAGATGACATCATTTTATTAGGTTATTACTGTTGTTTCTGTGGTTTTCATTGTATTAAGATGATTTGAATGATTTTGAATTGTTGTTATTAATAGAAACAAAGTCTCTGTTTTGTTTTTCTGGAGGGGTGTCCAGTCCCACAGTTTATTTTAGTGCATATAGGAGAAATTGCCTACCTTGGCGGAGGTCTGCACTGTCTGAGTGCTTGGTGGAGGTAAAAATGTATCCTGTATCTTAGTTGGTGCAATTTTGGATTTTGAGTTTACATTACTTCACTTGTTTTAAGGCATTTGACTTCCTAGATTTAAGTTAATGTGTCTGATTTTACAGTGTATTGAGGGAGGTGTCTGAAATATGACTTGAACTCAGTAAAGAATAGTTCAAACAAATGTAATGGCCTTTTGCCACTGACTGAGAAACTGGAGTAAACAAGTTCACAAAAACAATCAAATTAATTCTTTATTCTACTGCAGACACCACCATGTGCTGCTGATTAGGGTAATATAAAAAGAGCTTTTTAAAGCGTTTGTATCTCCAGGCCTTTATAGAGGTCACAAGGCGACATATAGAGGTCACAAGGCGACATATAGAGGTCACAAGGCGACATATAGAGGTCACAAGGCGACATATAGAGGTCACAAGGCGACATATAGAG